>PVJO010001334.1:0-176994 GCA_004026905.1 Hystrix cristata
GGAACATCCATTTACATACAAATGACTCTAGTTTATCCTTTTTAATGGCGGTGTAGTACTCCATTGTGTAGAAAAACCACATCTTTTTTAGCCATTCATCAGTTGTTGGGCATTTAGGTTGTTTCCAAGACTTAGCTATTACAAATTGTGCTGCTATGAACATGGTTGTGCATATATCACTGTGATATGATGATTTTAACATTTAACATGTTTAAAACTATATCATAAGGGGTTGGGAATTTAGCTCAGTAGTAGAGTGCTTGCCTAGCAAGTGTAAAGCTCTAAATTCGATCCCCAGTACACACACACACACGTACACACTTTTTTCATCCTCTCCATTATATGAATTACTATTTTGGGGGGTGGTTTTTTGTTTTTGAGACAGGGTCTTGTAGTTCAGGCTGGCTTTGAACTCATGGCTACCCTCCCGCCTCAGCCTCCTGAGTTCTGGGAATGCAGCATGCACACCACACTCGGCTTCCATTATATGACTTTTAATTCATGTTTTAGATTTTGACTTAATGAATTTAATGTAAAAGTTATATAATGTTTTCTTTTGTAAACTTATTAAGAGGAGACTGGTGAGCCTTCTAAAAACATTGGGCAACTCATACAGAAGTTCAAAATTAGAAGAACCTTAGGTCACCTAATAAATAGTCTATAAATAGTTTATTTTTTATAGCTTAATGCATTTTAATAGTAAACTGATAAGAACAGCATGAAAACAGACATTAAAAACATGCTAAATTTGCATGTAGGACAACTTAACAATATTGTAACTGAATAGACAAAATCTACTGTATAATAAAAATGCTACAAATGCCATTTAGTTGCCGTCAGTAAGAAAGTTGTTTTTAAGTCCAAGTGATAGTGTGATCCAGAAAATTTTATTAGGTTTATTTGTAATTGTTATAAAGTTGAATTTATTCACTGAAACATTTTGATATTGGCAATACTTTTATGTCCCCACATTTATATTGAAAATTCATATACAACTGGAAATAGAAAAACTACCAGTATATACCTAATTCCTGCCCTATTTTTCCATTAGCAATAATACATTTAGGTACCTTTGATTCTATGATAAAAATATGTAATATTCAGAACTACCAATAACAAGAATAAGAGAATTTTTTTTGATACTGGATCCTGGTGTGTGCCAGGCAGATGCTCCAGCACTGAGCTGTATCCCTACCCCGAGGAATGTCGCTGCTCTGAGAATGAAATGGGCTCCATCACAGTGGGATTCCTAAGCATGTACACAAACGTAGTGTGCGGGCTGTGTGTGTTTTGGCATAGTTGTTACACATTTGGCATGGAGGGCACACAAGTTGGCATTCTCAAACAGGCCACCCAGACAGACTTTACTGGCCTTGCAGAAGGTGTTCAGATCTGTTTTGAGGTTCTGAACAGTTTCTCACACTGGAATTTGGGGAAGTTTGCAAATCAGAAATTCATTAGTCTTCTTACATAGAGTACACATTGGTTTATTGATGAAGTTTTTCATCTGTCCTGTGGAAGGTGGTCATATCAGCAGCTTGTGTAGCCAGTTACTTAGTGGTTGCTTTACTGTAGCTGATGGTACACGCTGTTCTTTGTTTGAGCCACAGCATACAGATCTCCTTATTCCCTGTCTTCTTTAGCTGAAGTTTGGCAAGCTAGCAGTGGTATTGATATTCTATAACTACTTTACTTTCTGGATTAAAAAAATAAATAAGGCCCCAAGCCAAGCATGGGAGCACAGGCCCGTGTCCCAGCTACTCCGGAGGCTAAGCCTGGGAATTCTAGACCAGCTTTGGGCAACATAGCAAGGCCCCATCCCAAAAAGGGGATTGGGGCAGAAATTACATAATTTGTCCATCGGACTAAAGTAAAGAAGGGCTAAAACTTAGGATCTCTTTGCTCTTTCCACTAAAGTACTTTGCCCCTGTTGTCTGTAATATTTTGATAGTGTACTTTTATCAATAGTGGGATACTTATTTTCTGACAACTAATGAATTGTTTATGATAATGTAAACTATAGTTTAATTTTGAGATTAAATCATTGTCTCTCATAGTTACTACTATTTGATATACTGCCTCAAGATAAATTTTCCTATGAAAATGTATTATTTCCTTTCCCATCAATGAGACATGATGCCCAGCACTCTCAATTTAAAGGAGGAAAAGTTTGATTAGCCTCCCAGTTTCAGGTATCCAGTCCATGATCAGCTGGCTCCAGGGTGGAAGCATCTTGGCCAAAGAGTGTGGCAGAGCAGAAATACTTAATAGTTCATGGTGGCCAGGGAGCAGGGCAGGGAAAGAGCACCAGAGAGGAAGTGGCCAGGGACCATCCACAGTACTCAGAGTTACAGCTCTGTGTCCCCCCAAACCTATCCGGAAGTGTGTTTTACTAAGCCCCTGGGTGGCTCCTAAGCCAGTCAGCTTGACACAATGAAACTTATCCACAACACTAAGTATCTTATGTTGGATAACTATAACAAAGTGTCATAGACTAAGTGGCTTAAAGTTCATGAGGCTGGCAAGTCCAGTGTCGGGTGTTGGCAGATCTGGTGGCCGGTGAAAACCTACTTGCTGGTTCACAGATGGCCATCTTCTCATTTTACCCTCACATGGCAAAAGGGACACAGAAACTTGGAGTCTCCTTCTTTTGTAAGGCACTAACTCTTTGTGAAGATGGAGCCCTCACCATTATTTCTCAAGGTACCACTTCCAAATTCAGCATACAAATTTGTGGGGGACACATTCAGTTCACAATATCAAGTACAAGGTTAAAAAAAAAAATCTGTTGGTGCCATTCTCTATCCTCCATTTTCCAGTACCACAGAATTCTTTTGCAATACCCGTGTCTCATCCGTACTTTCCATTTCAAGTGGAAACAAGGAGATCAAGGATGATGCTATACTGATGTTTCTATTTGATGGTGGGTGTTTTGAGGAGTGAGATGGTAGAATAATGGCTTACCTGCACACTTACATAGGAAAGCATACTAACAATCCTATAACCAGTTGTCTTAGTCACTTTCTCATTGCTAAGACACAGTACCCAATACCTGCCATTTAGAAGGAGAAGAGGTTTATTTGGCTCACATTTCAGAAGTTTCAGCTTATGGTTGGCAGCTCCACTGTGGAAAAGCACAATGGAAGGGCCTGTTATAGAGGAAAGCTGCTCACACCATGGTGGCAAGGAGTAGGTAGTGAAAGGAGGAGCTGGGGAGGGAGATGTGCCCTTCCCCTGAGCCTCAGTGACCACCTCTTCCAACAAGACCCCACAGCCAGTGAGCTGCAGCACCCTGAATCCAGTCACTTTCCCAAAGCCCCACCTCTGAGTGCAGGCCAGTTTTGGGGACCTTCTAGATCTAAACGATAATACCACTCAAGGTAGATGCTACAGAATCTTTATATGAAAACTCATACAAGTTTCTAGGAAAGTTCTTTAGGCTTTTGAGTATGTTTTCTTATTCTTTACATTCACTTGTAATAAGTTAGGCTGTTTTTAAAGCCCAAAATGGATTATATAAAACATTAATGCAAACACATTGATACTATCAAAAAGAGAACAAAGACGAGATGGGAAAATTGGAAGTTAGGCACAATAATTTTTAAAAACCCTAGTCTGAGAATCTCTAATGGACCCAAAGAGTATCATTGTGGACTAACTTAGATTCAAAGAGATTACTCCCAGTTTAGATCTATTCCAAAATATTTAGGAAAGCAGGAAAAATGTACATTATATTTTACAGAGCGTTTTATGTTCTGTAATGACTCACGTTAAAATAAAAAATATTTAATTGCCAGGTGTTTATTTTCCTCTTTTCTAACTTTATTTTCCTTTCCTGTACTAATCAGGAAGACAAACAAGTTTGGGATGGTTGAAGAAGACAAGGAGTTCAATTCAGGGTCTTGTTTAGATATCTCTAAAATATTCAAAGGGAAATGTAAAATATATTTGCTTCAGAAACTCTGTATCTATGTGAATTGATTAATATAATTATGTAATCTACATTGTTTCAAGTATCAGTCCAGCTGACATATCCCCACATCTGAAGAGATCTTCCTGGTATACATATTTCTTCCTGCCCAGCTCAACAGTTGAGTCAAGGTAAAAGCAAACTGTATGCCCTATGTTTAGTTTCAAAAATTATGCAGAGTTATCAAGTATCAGGTCCTTATTGTTGATTTCCATCACCAACATTTGACTCTGCCTTTAGTTCCTTAACACCTGAATTCAGTTATGCCATGTGTAGAATGTAGTGTCCACATTTTTGTGCCAGTAGTATTTCTCATGGTTTGTCTGTATCTGTCATTGTCGTGGTTTAGATCTAGAATGTCCCCCCGAAGCCTCATCTGTTTAGAGACAGAACTTTCTGGATGTGGTTGGATCATGAGGACACTATATTCATCAGTGAATCAATCCATTCTTGGCTAAATGTGCCGTTAGGCGGTGGGGACTGATCGGAAGAAGTGGTCATTTGGGGCTTTGCTTCCAAGGCAATGTCTCCTTGCATACTCCTCTCTCTGTGCTTCTTGGCTGCCCCGAGATGAACAGCTTGCCTCTGTTCTGCTCTTCTGCGCTGAGCCAGGCAGCTGTGGACTGAATCCTCCAAATTAGGGTCCAGATTAAACCTCTCCCCTTAAGTTGTGGGCATCAGGTTCTTTGTCCCAGCAATGGGAAAGCTGACCAATACAGACAGCAATAGGAGAGGATGTTATTTGCAGTTGTCTTGCCTCTTAAACCAGATAAAATCAACACTGGAGAAGCTGTTAACACAGTCATCAGCATACAGATAATGCCCAGCAAGCTGCTGTTTGAACAAGCATGTGCACGTAGGGGCTGCACTCATCTCTTACAGGAATCTGTTGGCAGTGTTGCAGGCTTCGGGGTCAACCCTGAGCTATTGCTCATGAAGAGCACCCCAAACCTGGTTTTATGTTAGGCTCATCCGTCTGCCACTGTGGTGTTTCAACAACCCACTCTTTGTAAAACAGGTTAACTGTTCTTCAGAACAACTTTTAAATCATTTCTTCCCCCTCCTTTGTTTACTCTTTTAGTTTACTCTAAAGAAATCATTTTAAGCCAGGCATGGTGATGCCTGCCTGTAATCCCAGTGCTCAGGGAGGCTGAAGCAGGAGGATTGCCGAGAGTTCAAGGCCAATTCAGGCTCCTTAGTGAGTTCAAGGCCAGACTAAATTGCATAGCAAGAGCCTGTCTAAAAAAAAGAAAGAAAGAAATCATTTTATTATCCTGATGTAGATGATTTTCAAAAATGTATGTAGCCTAATAAATTTGAATTATTATGTGCCTGCTTTATTAATCTCATCTTTTTAATATTGGAGAATAAGGAGAGAGCAGAGGATACCTGGTTCTCTTTTGGGTAACTTTCTTAGTCATTTAATACAAACCAGGATTCAAAACTGACTATGAAATAGATAAAAAATCGACAAGATGTCTGTGTTGTGCTTAGGTTTTGGAGATGAAGGAAAAAAGTTTTGAAACAATGATTTATTGTGCATTTTGTTTGGTATAGAATTTAAACAGAATTTTTGTTTTCTGCAGTAAATCTTATGTATCAGATTACCAGCAATTCTAAAGTCAGACCTTCCGAATAGCTGAAGCAAATGAAGATGCTGAAAGATAATTCCTCATTGACATCAAAGCCGAAATATCCTGTAGCCAGCTGATAAGTGTCATAGCTCATATGTGAAAACCAGTATTACAGTGTGAACTCCCAGAGAAAAAGAAATGAGTTACTTGGTTGGTGGGTTTTCCTCTGCTGAAAATAAAGACAATGCACATTTTTTTAATCTAGGTTTTATGTATGTGTATATATATTAAATTTAGGTGTTATGTATATGTAAGTATATCTATATATAAAATTTAAATTTATTATTATGTTAATTATTATTATTATTTACATATGTATAAAACCTAAATTAAATATATCTATTACCCAGATCTTTGCTAACATTTTAATTTTTTGCTTCTGGTGTTTTTTTCTGTGCATAAATATTTTATAGTAAAACATTGCATATAAAACAGACTTTGGCTGGGGTGTAGCTTAATGGTGGAATATGTGCTTAGGTTCTGGAATCAGTCCCCAGCTCCGAAAAAAGAGAGAGAAGGAGGGAAGCGTTGTGCTGAGTGAAACAAGTGAAACATGAAAGGACAAATATCATATTTATCAGGTAGCCTGTTTCTAAAATGTGGCTCGCCAACTAAGCATTAGCAGATTTGGGGTTGCTTGCCTCTCCCTCTGGAAGATTCCAGGTTCTTCTCGTCTGGAACAAAGAACTGAATGAAACAAGGAAAAAGCAGTGGTAAAGTTTATTCAAGAAAGTAAAAGTGAAGAGTGGAAGAGAAACTGGTTCTGCAGAGTGAGCTCCGGCCCAGTCCATAGAAAGAGAGGGTAAGAGCAAAGCTAAAACTATGTGCTGCATCTGGGAAACACAGCGTGGGTTGTCACAGAAGGTTATGACAGCGAAGTCTTCGTGTCATCAATGTGTCCTTCATGCTGTCTAAATCTCAAGGAAACCCGCAAGAACTTCTACATCGGGGTCCTCAGAGGCAGTACTGGGACCCCATCCCTCAGGCTGAGGTCAGGCTAGGCATCCTGTTGAAAACCTGCTTGAATTCTCAAGAGAAGTCCACATGCAGGACTATGGAACTATTCTGCCCGTGTGTCCGGACCTCGTAATTAACAGGGTCACACCCCCGTCCCAGCCAGTTTTGCCACACCCTAATCTCCTGTTTCAGTGTTATTCCATTTATAGGAAACATACAGAATAGGCATGTTAGTCACTTTGCCATCACAGTAATATATACCTTAGATAAATCAGCTTGCAAAGAGAAAAGGTTTATTTTGGTTCACAGTTTTGAAGGTTCCAGTCCAGAACTGGTTGGTGCTGTTGCTTTTGAGCCTGTGAGCAGCAGCACAGCAAGGCGGGGAATGAGGTGGGCAGAACGACTCACCTCAAGGCTGGAAGGTGAAAGAGAGGAAGAGACTGGGCCCCATAGTGGCCCTCACAGGCACAGCCCCAGTGACCCCAGGCCCTCCTGGGAGCACCTAGCTGGGGGCCAGGCCTGCAACACAAACTGCAGCAGTAGGCAGAGGCATAGAAACAGAGCAGATCAGAGGTTACCAGGGGCTGGCCAAGAGAGGAGTCAGGAGTTACTGCTCCATGGTTAGAGTTTCTCTTCGAGTTGATGAAAAAGCTTTGAAAATAAGATAGTAGTACAACATCATGAATATAATTAGTATCACCCAGGTGTATACTTATAAAAGATTAAAAAGATCTATTTTTTGTTATCTATATCCCACCACAATTTTTTTTTTTTTGAGGGAGGGAAAATAGGAGGCCAGGAGGGAGGGAGGGAAGGTAGGAGGGAAGGAGGGAGGGAAGATGGGAAGCCACAATTTTTTAAATATATGTCATATAGAAAAAATTGAATCGTATACTTTAAATTGGTGAGTTGTATGAAATATGAATTATATCTTAATAAGGTTTAAAAATTGAACTGTAGGTTGTTTACAAGAGATCTGTCTACACTGTTAGAATACAGAAAGTTAATCACAGTGGGAAGAAATATCAAATAATACCTATATTGATATCAGTTTAAATGAACTTTAAATCATCAAACATTACTAGAGACAAAGAGCATTACTTTATAGTAACAAATAATCAATTTAACTGGAAGATAAAACTATTTAAACTGGGCGTGGTGATGAAAGTGTATAATCCCAGCACTCAGGAGATTGAGGCAGGAGGATCACCAGGAGTTCAAGGTTAGCCTGTACCACATGGTGAATTTGTCTCAACAACAACAACAAAACTATTTAAATTTTCTGTACACCAACTAATATAACCTTAAAATGGATGAACCAAAATTAATAGAAACAAAAGATAAAAAGACAAATTCACAAGGCAAAAAAGTACCAGTAACCTAAATTGTGTCTTTAAAGGTTCTTAATGATATGTGACAATGCTAAATTAGAAGAAGCAGATTACAAAATTGGAGAGAGTAATTCTAATCTCATTTAACATGCAGTATGTAGGTTGAAAAAATATAGTACTTTGTCTTTGGTTTTCCAGTTTGACTATAATGTATGTAGGTGCGATTTTCTTTGCAGTTGCCCTTTTTGATGTGTGCATAATAGTCTGTGGACTGATGTCTGTCATCGGTTTTGGAAACATCTGTGCCTTATCTCTTTTAAGATTTATTGTACACTATTTCCTATTTTTCTCCTTCTATATGACTCTCATAATGTATACTGTATATTAGGCCATTTAGCATTCTTTATTCTTTTTTCCCTTTTCACTTGGTAATTTAGTATAGGTAATTTATGCTGATATGTATGCAGGTTCACTGATTCTTTTGTCGCTTGTGTCTTCTCTGCTAATAATCACATCAAAATAATTCTCTAGGTCTGTTACCATATGTTTTATTTCTAGCATTTCTAGTTGGCACTTTTAAACAATTTATCTCTCATCTGACATTGCTCCTCTATTCACTTACGTAACTCACCATTTTCACTATATTCTTTAACATTCATCATAGTTACTTTAAATTCTCTCTCTCTCTCTCTCTCTCTCTCTTTCTCTCTCTCTTTCTCTCTCTTTTGGTTTTTTGAGACAGGGTCATGCTGTGTAGTTCAGGCTGGCTTTGAACTCGCAATGATCGTTCTGCCTCAGCCTTCCAAGTACTGTGATACGGACAGGCACTACCACACCTGGCCATGAAAGTCTCTGATCATTTCACCATCTAAGATGTTGCTGGGTCATTCCTGGGTGTGTTAACTGTTTTCTCTCTTACACCTATATGCACCTATATTTTCTGCTTCCTTACATGTCTTTATTTTTGGTTGAATACGGAACACTGCAGATAAAATCAGAGTGGAGTAAACAATACTTAGTTCAGAAGGACATACTGGTTTTTGTTAAACTGTCAAAAGGGGGAGCTTAAAGAATATATTTTGCAAAAAATAAAAAAAGAATATAATCTGTAGCTGAGCTGTTTCTGGGCTTTATTGTTGCCTTGGTTTGATTCGGTTTACCATCAGTTTCAAATAATTGGAGGCAAGGTTTAGAATCTGGGTGCCTGGAGAATTTCTCTCAGTTTTGTTTTGCTTAGGCTTCAGTAAACCCGTATGTACCCTGGCATTTTAGGAAAAGCTCTCTCGACTTTTCACCCTGCACAGCTTCAGGTGGATACAGTCTTATAATCAGAAAGCAAGGTGGATGCCTAGAGAGTTTGTGTCAGTCCTCCTGTCCTGGCTTTAGGCTGCAAGTCACTGTGCGCTGTGCTGCACGGTGTCTGCGTTCTCCTGTTCTGCCTCCATTTGCCCTTGGGAGTACTTGCTGAATGCCTCTTAAAAAGCATTGGCCGATAGCTGTAAACTCTGTTTGTATCTAGGGTCCCTAGATACTCTGTATTATCTGGACAGTCTATACTCACCCTGTAAGAATTTGCTCATATTCAGTTGTTTTTCCTGCGTACATGCACAGTGGTATTCTCCTCCACCCAGCACTTCACCTGAGATGAATAGAAAGTAGTTCTGGGGCTGAGATGCCAAGATGAGGTGACAGCAGGGCCAGGTGCTGGGGGCTTGTAGATGGCCGCCTTCCACTTCTCACATGGTTGGAGAAATAAGAGTGGGAAGGAGAACGGAAGAAGGTGGGAAGAGAGCAAAGAAGAAGGAAAAAAGGGCTCTCGGATGTCTCTTTCTAAGGCACCGGTCCTGTCATGAAGGGCCTCCCCACCCCACCTTCATGACGCCATCTGAACCTAATCATCTCCCAAAGGCCCCATCTCCAGGCCCCATCGCACTGAGGGGTTGTAGCTTCCAAATATGAATTTTGGGGAGAGCACACGATTCAGTTCTAGCACACATGGTGGGCCACATTAATAGCAGGAGAAAATGGGAGGGGGAAGGAAGGGTATATGGGGATTTAAGAACTTTCTGGGCAATTTTTCTGTAAACCTAAAACTCTAATAGAATAAACTCTATCAAAAATAGTAATAAAGGCAAGATGAAATTGCAGAGTTAAATTTCAGAGAAATTTAAAAATAGATGAAATTTTCTTTGATATCTCCTGGTCTAATAGAGTGCTGAGTGTGACAACAGCTGTTTCAAATCCACCTGCACTATGACCCTTTCAGTTTTTCTTTCCCTTTCCTTTCCTTTCTTTGAACCGCTCTGTTTTACTTTAAATATCACTATTTTTGTTACTTTCATGTTTCTTCTGTTTCTCCTCCACTTTTCATCTCCAACCTTTTTTTCTCTTTTGACCCTAACAAAACAAAATGTATTATTTGCTGTTATTTAAACTAAATACTATGCTTTTTGTTCTTACTTTGAGAAGTACCTGAACATTAATTTTCTTCCTTAAAATTTTGTTTCCAAAAGACAAAAACAAAGTACAGTAGTCTCCATTTATCCAGTGTCCCTTTCTGAGATTTCTGTTACCTGCAGTCAATTATGGTCCAGAAATATTAAATGGGAAATTCCAGAAATAAACATTGTGAACCATTCTCAGTAGCTTGATAAAATCTAACATGGTCCCACTCTACCCGTGGCAAGATGTGACATGTCTTTATCCAGAGTATTCACGTCGTGCATGCTACCCACCCTAAAGTCACTTAGCAACCATCTCGGTTATCAGATTGACTGTTGGGCTGTCGCAGTGCTTGTGTTTGAGCAACCCTTGTCTTTCTTAATAATGGTCTCAAAGCATAAGAGTAGTGATGCTGGCAATCTTATTACAGCATATTGTTATAAATTGCTCTATTTTATTACTACGGTTTATCTCAGTGTGCCTAATTTATAAATTAAGCTATCATTCATATATTTGTGGATATACATATACATACACATATATGAATGAGATATATCAGGTATATATGTATAGGGAAAAACAGCGTATACATGCTTTAGAACACACCACTGATCTCATGAAGAATGATTGTATATACTATAAAGTGTCAATATATGCAGAAAACCTATACGCACTCTCCTGTATACTTAAATTATCTCTAAATGACTTGGTTTTTTGGGGGGGCGTTGCTGGAGATCAAACTCAGGGCCTTATGCATGCTAGGCAAGTGCTCTACCACTTGAGCTAAATTCCCAACCCTCTGGATTACTTGTAATAGGCTCTGCAGTGTAAATACTGTGTAAGTAGTAGTTGTTCTGTATTGCTTAGGGAATAATGATGGGAAAAAAGTCTATGCAAGTTTAGAACAGACACAGTCACTGTAGGTCTACCTACACAGTACACAAACATGACTCAGAGTGACCAATTTTCTTCTCTTTTCTTTTTTTTTTTTCTGATGCTGGGGATCAAACTCAGGGCCTTGTGCTTGCAAGGGGCAAGTACTCTAACCACTGAGCTAAATCCCCAGCCCAAAGTGACCAATTTTCACATACGAGCTGGAGACTGAAGATCTGTAAAACGTCAGGAATCTATACCGAGATATGCTACACACTCTATCATTTGTGTGGATTCAGTGTGGTGGTTGATGCATGGCAAATTGATGTTCTGCCTTTTGGAAATTTATAGATGTTTTTCAAGTTATTTTTGAGGCCATGATTGGTTAAATCTGCAGACATAGAACCCACAAATAAGGAGAGCCAACTCTTTAAGGTTCAGTGCTATTAGAGGCATCATACACTATTGGGCATCATACACTAGGCATCTTGGAATGTATCCCCCATGGATAAGGGGAGACTACCTACTGGACAGTGTGTTTTACTGATAAGTAAGCACATAAAATGTTTCTGTGTATCTTGTACTAAAAAATCATAAATTAGTTTTTTGTGTGTATTTAAATGTATTGAAAATTTCTCTTTTGGGTTTAGCATATTCTGAAGTGAGTTATTTTGTGTTAATTGGAGTACAATTCATATAACAGAATTAACCATGTTAAAGTGAACCATTCAGTATGCTCACAGTGTTATTATGCAAACCATCATTTCTGTGTAGTTCCAAAACATTTTCATCACCACACAAGGGAAACCCTGGATCTAGTAAGCAGCCACCCTCTTCTCCTTCTTCCCCCTTCCCTAGCAACTCCTATTCTGTTTGGTGTCACTAGGGATTTGCCTATTCTGGATATTTAATATAAATAGAATTACAGAACATGTGACCTTTAATATATCATTTGTTTGTGTGAATATACCACATTGTTTTACCCATTTGTGAGTGTGAGAACATTGGTGGCGTTTCTACGTTTAGCCTTGTGAATAGTGATGCTCCGAGAATTCATGTAAAAGTTCTTGTTTGCATACCTGTTTTCAGTTCTTTGGCATATATGCCTAGGAATATATTGCTGGATCTTACGGAAATTCTTTTCAGCTCTTTGAGGGCCCCAAATTGTTTTCCACTGCAGCTGCACCATTTCATATCCCCATCTGCGATGCATGTTTGTTTCTCCACATCTTTGCCAACACTTTTTATTTTCCTCTTTTTAAAAATCATAGCTGAAAAAAAAATTAAAAAAAAATTAAAATCATAGCTGAGGGCTGGAGATTAACTCAGTGATTAGAATGTTTGCCTTGTAAGCACAAGGCCCTGAGTTCGAGCCCTAGCACAAAAAAAAAAATCGTAACCATTCTGATATCTCATTGTAGTAAGATAAATTTTTATATGTAGCTTTTCTGCCTATACCTTACTTTATATGTTAAAAGAAGGTATAGTTATCAATATGTTAAAATCTATTCGTGGTTAATAAATGTTCTGCAAACTTAAAGGTATTTCAGTGCTTTAACAGCTGCTTATATGAAAATATTATTTTGACATTTTTAATATTCAATTGTGCTTGATTTGGCTGAGATAAATTTCATTTAGAACAGGGATACCCATCAGAGGTGCACTCTGCCATACAGACATCTTACTTTGCTGTAGAAATGTCTAGTTTGAATACAACAGATACTTGTAATGTCTAAAGTAATAAAGTTTTAAGCTACAGTATGCTTGATTTCAGCTAAATACAGAGAATGATTAAATAAGGATGTCAGCAGTCACCAACCCTAGCCTCTGGTCAGTATTACCAAGTATTACATGAATACCACTAGTAAAATAACAAATAGCTATTTTGTGGAGTTTAGACAACGTATTTGTAAGCCGTAAGTTATGTGCTAAGGTTTCTGTCTTGAATACATTACTAATTCTGTGATAAGGTTACTGTCTTGAATACACACTAATTTGATCTATTAATTCTCCGTAGCTATGGAAATACAAGTCCATTTTTCTGCATGGAGGACATCAGTATCCTCTCAAGTTTTCTTGTTTTCTATACCAGACACCTAAGTTTTTCTACCCATCATGATTCAAAGTTATTATATCTTCACTTTTCTACTTTCTGCTCAAGTTTGTGGCTCTCCATCCTAAAGGGTATTTATTAGCTTCAGATATGGTTTGTCTTGTGGAATGGAATACAGAAAATATTTACATGGTCTCCATGGCCCTGTGATTTAGACAGGTGTGATCCTTTTCTGCAAGTGAGTAAATATAGACTCAGACAGGTGAAGAAATTTTCCCAAGGTCATGTAATGAGTAGAAGATCTGAGCCGCAGGTCCGATTCAGAGTTAACTCCCTGCAAAGCCATATTCTTTTCATCAGTATTAATGATATCAGTATTGATGAGCATAACTGCCATTTATTGCATGGGTAGTATATGTGTGACAGTTCGCTAAGCATTTAGGCTTCCATCTGTGCATCACAGGTGACTTGTGAAGTAGTGTACTATTTGTGGGGTACAGAATACTGTTTTTACAAATCAGGAAGTGGAAACACAGAAAAGTCAAGTAATTTGCTGAATTCCACTAAAAGAATGGTGTTGTTGATCCAATGTTGATTCTAAAGACTCTGCTCTTAAATATACCATCATGTCTGTACTATTCCATGATAGAGATGATATTTCAGCAATTAGGACCAAACGTAACAGGTGTTTTTGTGTTTCAAGCCTAAATAAGGTAATCTATACAATTATAGTATAGTTTATAATTATCACAAGTTTATTAATTTTTTCTTTGATGTAAGAACACTACTGATTTGACTATATATTGAAACATCTTTTCTAAAGGACAGTCTGTCAGTATTTAACAAAATACTTTAAAAAATTACAATGTTTTAAAACGTGTTTTCTTTTAGGTCCGCCTCATTCATTTAACCGAGATGAGACAATAATCATTGCTTTGGCATCAGTCTCTGTATTAGCTGTTTTGATAGTTGCATTATGCTTCGGATACAGAATGGTGGCAGGTAAAATTTTTTTAAAAATACCACTCTTTTTCTTGTAACTTATGACACATGCCATTTAATCAGAATTTATTTTCTTTTTAAAATTCCTACACTAAATGCTAAAAAACACCAAATGTATCTTTGGATGATAATAGGTCCCATTCTTATGTCAACAAACTTTCCCCCTTGGTTCTTGCAAAAAGTTTCAAACTTACATAAAATACCTGTTACCCAGCTTCAGCAGTTATCACATGTGGACAGTATTGTTTCATCTGAATCCTCACCCACTGGGGATAGAACTCAGGGCCTTGCGCTTGCCAGGCCAACCACTCCGCCAGGGAGCGGAATTCCCAGCCCCTCCTCTGGATTATTTTGAAGCAAATCACAGACACCACTGATAAACCTTAGGTTTAAGGCTTGTTTCGGAAATCGGCACCCATTCATTTATTTGAATAACTTTAATACAATCTTCTTAAAAGTTTTTGTACATATCTTACAGTTTTAAAGTAGCTCATAGTGGAAGCATCTCCCAGAATTCAGTTTTCATGCTATTCACTGTTCATCTTCATAGATGCTTACTGTTTAGTAAATAGTTTCACCCCTTCAGTAGTTCTTCTTTCTAACTGTAACATAACAAAAAAATGTAATCAAGACCATCATTTTAAGAAAGTCGCATGTAAGTGAATTCTTTTTCCTCTTACAGGAGACCGCAAGCAAGGTCTGCACAGCATGAACATGATGGAGGCTGCGGCATCAGAGCCCTCTCTTGACTTGGATAACCTGAAACTCCTGGAGGTAAGTTCGCTCCTAGGCCGTGGACTATTGCAGTTGTCCCCAAGTCTTCTGAGTTTCATTTGATGGCATCTCTAACGCTATTTAAAAGGTCTTACTGTGATAAGTGTTTTTATGATCTTTATTAGGATTTAGATGAAACAATACTGTCCTTGATAAGTATGATCCCTAAACTAGAAACTAATAAACAATAGGTATGATAGATTTGATTACATAAAACATGCCATTTTGGGGAAAAAATTATAAGGAACAAAATAAAAGCTAAATTTGAAAAATATTTCAGTATATAGTAAAGAATTGATAAACAGCTGCTCTAAATCAGTGTGACAGAACAGTTCATAAAGAGGGACAACAGAAATGAATGGCCAATTCACAAGTGAGGTAAGTGTGGCTGATAAAATATGTACACTAAGATGTCCAGTTTACAGTCTGAAAGAAATGCCAATTAAAACATAAGATTTTTATATAAGATTGAAATGTTGCTGATTCAACTATATTTTCACACAACCTGTTGCAACATGTGTGTGTGCCTGTGTATGTTATATGTGTTGAGTGTGCTCCGTGTTTCTGGAGATTGAATTGAATGTAGGGCTTTCTCACTGAGCTACATCCCCAGCCTTTTTTACTTTTTTACTTTGAGACAAGATTTTGCTAACTCACTAAATTGCCCATGCTGGGCTTGAATTTGCGATCCTCCTGCCTCGACCTCCCAGACCACTGGGATTACAGTGTGTGCCACCACACCTGGCTTAGTAAAACCTTTTAAAAGGGCAGTCTGTTTTTTTGGGTTTTTTTGGGGGGGCGTGCTGGTAATCAAACTCAAGGCCTTGTTCTTGCTAAGCAAGCACTCTACCACTTGAGCTAAGTCCCCAACCCCAGGACAGACTGTATCAATATATAGTCAAATCAGTATCCCTAATCCAGAAATAATAGTCATAAGAAACATCTCTAAATAAAAAATAGTAAATCCCCAGTCTGAGTGAAAAGAGAGAAAAATCCTCAGAAGCCAAAAATGAAGAGCACTGAATTATTTTTTAATTGTATCCCAGATATTGTAAATATTATATTATGGAGACCCTGGACTCTGTTTTGTTCTAAAGCGTATTGATATTTGTCATTTGTTTAGTAAGCAGTTAACTTGGATGGATACATACTGCCAACTTGTCTCTTGCGAGTCTCAGTTCAGTTATTTTAACATTAGCTAGTCTGTCCCACTCATCACTGGGTTTTTCCCTCTCTAGCTTTTTCCTTTTCAGTATTCTCCCCCCACATCCCAGCAGCTCTTGTTGCCTCCTATTACATCCTGATTCCGAGAGCAGAAAAATTACAGGTTTTCTCTCACCTTTTAGTTCCACTGCACAGAGCTAATTTCAGCCTGCCCTCAAGCTAAAAACCGTAAAAATAAGTAGCTCACCTCATGCCATTTTTTTCCTCTAAGAATTGCCCTTTAGAATCTACTTTTGTGCCAGGAGTAGTCACTTGTAACTGTAATCCCAGCACTCAGGAAGCTGAGGCAGAAAGATCACTGTAAAGTTCAAGGCCATCCTGGGCTACATGGTAAGTTCAATCCCCGCCTGAGCTACATAACAAGACCCTGTCTCAAGGAAGAAAAATGTGCTTTTGTTTATTCTCCGGTACCTTTAGATTATTTTTGTTTGTTTTTCATTTTGTCTAAAGTTTATAGATGTTATTTGTGAGAAGGCTAAGTGGAGCATCCTTAGTAATACCATCTATGGAGTTTAGCAGTTTCTTGATAATGTACTAAACTGCAAGCAGTAGAAAGCTGTGGTATATCATATGAATTTGTACTGAATTATTTAGTAAGTTTGATGTTTCAATTTTAATATGAATTAATACCCTGTCTTTTTAAAAACAAATTTACAGCTGATTGGCCGAGGTCGATATGGAGCAGTGTACAAAGGTTCCTTGGATGAGCGTCCAGTTGCTGTAAAAGTGTTTTCTTTTGCAAATCGTCAGAATTTTATCAATGAGAAAAATATTTACAGAGTGCCTTTGATGGAACATGACAACATTGCTCGCTTTATAGTTGGAGATGAGAGAGTCACTGCAGATGGACGCATGGAGTACTTGCTTGTGATGGAGTATTATCCCAATGTAAGTTCTCCCTAAAAATAAGCTCATTACATTAACTGTAGGCAAGACCTCTACAATAACACTGCTGGTTCATAATATGGTCATTCGTGGTTTGCAGTGAGAGCTCATGCCAGAATTTGAATCAAATATGTCACTAATTACACTGTTTATTTGGTTCCTGCTCCTTCCCCCCCCTTCTTTCCTTTTTTCTTCTGTTTTTTGGTAGTCAGATTTTCTCAGTGAGTGAAGCAGTGCTTTGACTGATACTCATGTGGTGTAAAGCTCCTTACCTTATCAGAGTGCAGGTAGCAGTTTGTTGGTAAACACTTTGAGCAGCACAGATACGTACGTACGTGCATTCACCCCTCAGGATCCCTGGGGAGCTGGTTCCAGGGCAGCTCACCCATACACACACACAGATAACCAAAACCTGCCAGACGTTCAAGTCACTTACGTGAAACAGTGAGTGGTAGTTTTTTTATATAACTCCGGCATATCATCTCTGGATTATTTACAAGGAAAAATACAGTGTGCTGTTGAATACAGATTCCATTTTTTTGTTTTGTTTGTTTTTGTGATACTGCTGGGCAGGCACTGTACCACTGAGTTGTAGTCCGCAGCCCTGCTAATTTGTCATCTGGGTTGGTTGAATCCATGGAGATGGAACCCACAGATACAGAGCTTACCACATTTACAAAAGCCTTCTGTTTTCTGCTTGTAAACCATTAAAAAAAAATCGTTTGTATTTGTATTGGTAAAACGTATTTTTCTAAGCTAATTTGATAGATCAAAAAGAAGCATTTAGGGGTTGGGGATGTAGCTCAGTGGTAGAGCACTTACCTAGCAAGTAAGTGCAAGGCCCTGAGTTCAGTCCCCAGCACCCAAAAACAAAAAAAGCATTTAGAAGGAAATAACCCCATTCATAATTTTTTTAAATTAGAGACATAAAAATCAAAGTTTACATTCTTCCCTTTCCATCCTGTTCTTTTCTTTCTTCAC
Source organism: Hystrix cristata (assembly GCA_004026905.1). Lineage (NCBI taxonomy): Eukaryota > Metazoa > Chordata > Mammalia > Rodentia > Hystricidae > Hystrix > Hystrix cristata. Next base: position 18,127 of record PVJO010001334.1, read on the forward strand.
ACAGATATATACACTACTACTGCCTTACTGATGACTATGCAAATCCTCTATGACGTTGCGAATTTACCTTTTCCTGTTGAAGTAAATTAATTCCGTGTTTGTTTTTTTACATTTTTCCTCCATGTAGGGGTCTCTGTGCAAGTATTTGAGTCTGCATGCAAGCGACTGGGTAAGCTCTTGCCGTCTGGCTCATTCTGTGACCAGAGGACTGGCTTATCTTCACACAGAGTTACCACGGGGAGGTAAGGTGGCGAGTAGAAGACGAGAGACACTCAGTGGGTTCAGAATGCACAAAGGGAAGTTTTACTCATATCTTCAAAGCAAAAGGAGAATATGTATAGTTAGAGATTATATTAACCAATTTTTTTGGAAAGATATAGCATGAGGAACCGTATTTGAAGTGTAGCAAGAAGAATAAGAAAAAGAACTTCAAGACTCTAGAAGGGTCGTGCATCTCATTGAGAATCTAATTAAAGCTTTGAACATCCAAAAACACACTGGAGTACAGCCCAGTGGTAGGGCGCTTGTCTGGCAATCACATGGCCCTGGGTTCAATCCTCAGCACGTCTTTAATAGGGCGTGGTGGTTCGTGCCTGTGATCCTAGCACTGGGAGGCCGAGGCAGGGAGATCACAAATTTGAGCCCCACCTGGACAGCTCAGCAGTGTAGTGAGGCTTTGTCGCAAAAAGGGATGTAGCTTGGTGTGAAAGCCCTGAGTTCACTCCCAAGTACCTAAAAACAAAAAAAAAAAACCAAAACCCTTTGATTCTAGGGGTTGTCAGCCCCCCTTAGGTCTCTTTGTGGACCCGAGGTTATGAATCCCTTAGCTAGACTGTGTTTTCTCATATTTATTTTGTTGCACAATTACATGTCTGAGTTTTATTTTTGCTTTTGTTTCAGGCGATAGTGCAGGACGGAGCCTGGGCGCACTGTATCTCTAGGCGATGCCAGGTGCTTTTTACTTGGAGGCAGAGCATCATCGCTAGATTGCTGAGTTACCCGGGCTGGGCTCAAACCTGTGATCCTTCTGCCTCAGCCTCCCAGAGTGCTGTATCACAGGCATGCACCGCCACGCCCAGTTTACTTTATATGTTGTGCCGGTGTCTCACTAAGTTGCTCTGGTGGGCTCCAACTTTGATCCTCTGCCTCCCTTAGTGCTGGGATCACAGGCATGTGCCACCAATACCTGGCTTTGTCTTTAATTTTAACATCACCTTGGTCTTTATTCCATAGGTTGGTCTTTGTATAACACCCAAATGTGTATTTTTTACAAGTCATTGCTTCTGTCAGCTAGAATTAGGTTTGGCTAACTGTGGTTTTCAGTAAGAGTGAAAAATTCTTTTTTGTATAAGAATCTAAAGAGAGAGCAGGACACTTGCCTAGCATACATGAATCCCCTGGTTCAATCCCCAGGACTGCAAAGAATCTAAACAAAACCTCTAGGTGTCTAGGCTGGTTTAGCACCACCATGGTAGTATCAGGGTTCAAGGCTCTGGTATTTCTTCCCCCATCTTTTATATGTAGCCTTCATTTTCATTGTTACCTCATTGTCCCTTGTGCTATAACTGAGGCAGAGAAAGTAAAAAGAATTTTCCCCTTTTACCTCCAGAAATCCCACTATGGTCCTTAGGTTTTGTTTCCAGGAACTAGTCCACACTTAGCTGTAAAAGAGACTGGGAATATAGTGTTTGGTTTGGTTTGGTTTTGCTGAGTGCATTGTTGCCTCAGATAATGTTGGATTCTCTACTGAGTGGGAAAGGAAGAATTCTCTTCCCTGTCATAACTAGTCTTGCATAGCTTTCATGCACGTTTTGCTAGTATTAAAAAGCATCTCTTTCTCACTTTGTTCCATTGTACACCTCATATCACTGACACCCCTAAATTAGCTTGGCTGTGATAATTCTGTCTCTGCTTTCTCAAGCTTTCATCCCTTACCACGTTTCCTTGTCATTTTGTAGCCCTGCCATTGTTTTTTTAGTCTCCTTGACCTCTTTAGTGAAGAGAACTTTAAAGTATCAGTTTCTTAGATCTTTGTTCCTTTGTATAAAGCATGGATCATCTTTTCTAGCTGATGCTTCATATATAAATAATCTCTTCTGAATAATTTATCTGCTCATTTATCTTGACATCTTGCTTTTCCTGAGTACAGAATTGACCTGAGTTATTGCCTGTGTCAGCAACTTGCTGTGCTTGCTTTAGTGCTGTAGCACATTACCCACTGGACTGTTCCTGCACTCTTAAGGGTTCTAATTCCTTTTAAAAGCTGGCTTAGCACAGAACTTGGAATACCGTTCCAGCTCCCTGTTGAGGGTTTGCATGATTCAGCAAGGTTTCAAGTCAAACTTGCGCTAAAATTTTTTCTTTAAACACAGCTGTTACGCTCAAGCATTAGCAAATATTATCACCAGTTACCTTTTTTAAAACTTCATATAATTATTTTGGCTATTTGAATTTATGGTTTTGCCTAATTCCTTAAAAACTATTTCCAAGTATACTATACTATTTTAAACACTTAATGTGCTCTTTTGGAGAATCCCCTTCTTCCAGGGTACTCAGGTGGAACTTTGTTGCTCAGAGTAGAAACTCAGTAGTATGAAATAATACTGTTGTGCTTAGTCAGCCGTTTGCTCCATCAGAGTAAGAGAAGTCAGTCCTGTTTATTTGCGATTAGTTCTCCTATGGATTTTTTCCTGTATAATAGCAGTGCATGCTCATTACCAGACAAAAGCCTGACACATAAAACATATATATATAGTGAGACCCTGTCTCAAAGAAATTAAAAAAATGGGCCAAGCATGGTAGTGCAGGCCTGTAGTCGCAGCACTCAGGAGGTTGAGGTAAGAGGGTTACCACAAGTTTAGGTCCAATCTGAAGTATAGAGTAAGACCCTGTCTCAAAAAACCTACATCAATCAGTCAATCAATCAATCAAACCTCGCCTCAGGCAGAAGAAAGAAGAACTGTCACAGGTTTGATTTGTTAAGATGTAGTAGAACAGTATATGATTTATGTAAAAATTTTGGAGCCACAATAACTTGTCCCTGAAAATACTTGTTTCAGACAAGCTGAGTATGTGTGTGTATGTGTGTTTATGTTTATGCCAAATATTTCTCTTTCTGTTTGGCCTCCTTTTGCTGCCCTAGAAATGAAGAGAAACAAGTTTGTTTTAGAATTAGCAGCTGGAATATTTGCTATTCGTTTCAGCTGAAAGTTAATGCTTAATTCGCTCTACGTGCATTAGGAGTTATGTTGTAAGATATGTTGGAGAATAGTGGTGAGCTGATACTTTGGTTTCTTGTGTCCTTTATTATTAGAAAACTAATGGGCAGCAAAAATGATACTTCAGTATTTATGCAGTTCCTATTACTTGCCTGTGCATTTCATGCCCAATAATTCTATTTTAAGCATTAATACATTTTAAAATTATCCAAACAGATCATTATAAACCTGCAATTTCCCATCGAGACTTAAACAGCAGAAACGTTCTGGTGAAAAATGACGGAACCTGTGTTATTAGTGACTTCGGGCTGTCCATGAGGCTGACAGGAAATAGGCTGGTGCGGCCCGGGGAGGAGGACAATGCTGCCATAAGTGAGGTGAGCGTATTCAAGTCTGTCAGTTCACTTTATTACGTCTCCATCGTTCCAACTCATGTGACAACATCAGGAAGAAGCACATGGGAATTGCTTTCTGAAGTGAGTAGAGTTACTAAGTTTGAGATCAGCTAAGCTTCCAACTGATAATCACCCCTGAAATGTCAAACATACATCCTCCTGACCTTTTTCTCTGTATTCACATATACAGAAGTGTATTTTTATGAATTATAAGAATATTAATCGCTGTACATATTTTTTGCAAGTTTTTTACTTACTGTATCTTACAAATTTTTTTATACCTAGGACTATCTAATGCTATTCTATTTCTGAAAAATATCACTCTTATTTATCAGGTTGGTACGATTAGGTATATGGCCCCAGAAGTGCTAGAGGGAGCTGTGAACCTGAGGGACTGTGAGTCAGCTTTGAAGCAAGTAGACATGTACGCACTCGGGCTGATCTATTGGGAGATATTTATGAGATGTACGGACCTCTTCCCAGGTAAGAATTGCCGTCAAATGTTAGTATCTATTTTGAAGCAAAACACTTAGATTTTCTGTCTCACTTATGTTAAATAACTCAATTTTTATGCAAGAACCTATTTTACTTTTATTTAAACCTTTAGTTCATTGCCATCTAGTGTTCAGAGACATTAGCAGCAGAGGGCAGGTTTTCTTTTTTTTAAAGGACTCTAAATTTTCATCTGAGTGCAGTTTCATTGATGGGCAGTCATAGCTTATCTAGCTGTGTTCGGTTGGTCTCTGCTCGCCTTAGCAGTTATCGTTTCCCTAGTGTGCTGTCTGAGCATTTGAAACAAGCTCCATTTATATTCCTCGAGTTGATCCTTTAATGAATTAGAAGCAATAAATTATTTGTAAGAACATTTTCCTGTTTTTCTCTCACTCTCCCCCCATCTCTCCCTTCTGCCCGCACTCTTCCTTCTTTCCTTCTTTCTTTCCTCAGTCCCTTTCTGTTGCACTGCTCCACCTCTAATTCCTTTCAGGCGAAGGGATGTTCACTTAGTGTGGTTGCTTGTTTGAGGCTTACTTGAAATAGTCAAATGGATTTATAGTTTTTCTCCCCTTATTAGGATTATATTGCTGTTACTGGCATATAAAAACTTTAACTACCAATCTGTGCGTTGCATTCTTATAGATAATGTACAAAAACATTTGATATGTGTGGTCTCTGTCTTATATGAGTAACACCATCAAAAGCATAGAAAAGGGAACCAGCTTTGAACATATTTATCAAACAGAACTACTTAATAAAAACAGATTAATAGTAGGGTCCAATTATTTTAAAGTCATTTAACATTAAGTTTTGTAATTCTGAAACATAATAAATTAATGATTATTTAGATAAATTATCCATCCATTATTATTTAGAAGTACATTTTCTAGTTAACTAAAAGCAGAGACTCAAATAAGGCATTGTTCTTTCTTTTTTGAATTTTATTTTTTGGTACCTCTGTGTGACTGTGTATGTTTTCTTTTTTAATTTTTAGAATTTTTATCAGTACATGTTTGCAGCATATAAGGATTACATTCATCATGGGGAGTTGGTACATGTACATAATATATCTTAATTCTTTTTCCTTTTACTTCCCTCTCTCCTTCTCTTGGTCCCCTTCCCATGTGCAGAACATCTGTCTCTCTGTTTCCTATTATCTGTATTTTGCTCCTTAAATTATTTATACTTTGGGTTTTTCATATAAGAGAAACCATGTGATATTTAAACTTGTGAGTCTGATTTAATTCACTTAACATTATTGCCTCAAGTTACATTTTTCTGAAAAGAGCAGTAATTGTCATAGTGTAACAAGTATTCTGATATTATAATTTTGGCACAGGTTTGTTGTCGTTGTTGTTAACATTCAAATCCAGAATTGTAGTTTAGAAGAATGTCTGACTAAAATGATCTTCAGTCAGTGCTAGGACAGTAACCAGCAACAGAACTACCACATTCAAAGGATGACTACTGGGCTGGGGATTTAGCTCAGTGGTTAGGGTTAGGGTTAGGTTAGGACCCTGTGTTCAATCCTTGGCACCAAAAAAAAAAAAAAAAAAAAAAGATGAGTACTGCTTTTAATATGATCATTGATAAAGAGCATCTCTAGAGGCTGGAGCTCAGTGGTAGAGGGCTTGCCAAGCATGTGGAAAGCCCTCAGCACTACAAATAAATAAAAACAATATAGACTGGGCATGGTGGCACACACCTGGTAATCCTAGCACTTGGGAGGCTGAGGCAGGGAGATTGCTGTGAGTTTGAGCCAGCCTGGGCTACACTGTGAGTTTAAGGTCAGCCTGCAATACATAGTTAGACCCTGTTTTAGAAAACCGAAAAAACAAAACACAGTATCAGACGTTCGAATTGGGAAAGACTATTAAATCTTGTTTGCAGAAGATTATTATACCAGATATATAGGATAACATTCAAATAGAAAGAAGTAGAAGGGGTTAAAAATTTAAAAGTAACACGAAGTTATTACTTAATGGTACAGAGTTGGTGGTGATGGTTGGCGTGACAGTGAATGCGCTTAATGCGTTCAAACTTACAAAGTATTGACAAGCTAACACTTTTATATCTTGCATATTTTACTACAATTAAAAGTATAATTAAAGAAATAAAAAGAGACTTGAGAACTTTGGTATGGAAATGGGAAGGAGAAGCACCACTGAGGCAAAGTGCAGACGAGGACTCTTTCTCTGGTTAGAATAGGAGTCAAAGGAATTGAGAAGTTTTCAGCAGTCTGAGAAGTAGTGAGGATAGCAGCCAGGAACTGAGGGGGAAATACTGGTTTATACTGGAATGACTTAGTTGAGGAGATGTTTGGTGGGGTATTGATAGAAAACTGAAGAATTTATTTTTAGAGAATTTAAAAGAATAAAGAAGATACTGAGAAAATTAATATTAAAATGCCTGGGCTGGAGTTAATAGCACTGTTGTAGAGTGCTGGCCTAGCACGCAGAAGGCCCTGCATTCCCTGGTACTACAGAGACAGGAATTTATGAACGAATGTACTCTGCAACAAAACAAATGCGTGGAAAGAAAAATTGGTTGTTAAAGACTGAATATTGGGGCACTGCCCCCACCAAGTAAATTAATTAGGAAAATACATGATCAGAAAAATAGTAAGAACACTTAAAAATCATAGTGTCCTGGAACAGTGTTATTAAATTTTAAGAACCAGTATTTATGTCAGTAGGTGAAATTGAAAGGCCATGAAGAGATAGAATTGAAGAATGATCTTTGAAATTGAACAGGAGGAGATCTCTGTTTTCTTGTCATTGTTGTTTTATTTTTGTTTTTTCTTTTTGCCAGTACTGGGGAATTGAACCCAGGATCTTTGAGCTGAGCTCCACTCCTAACCCTCTTATTTATTTTTTATTTTATTTTATTTTGAGACCTGTCTCACTAAATAGCCCAAGCTGGGCTTGGATTTTAGATCCTGCTGCCTCAGCTTCCCAGAGTACTGGGATGATAGATGTGTGCCACCACACCTGGCCATTGGTTTTCTCTGCGGAGTTTCTATGGGACAACAAGACAAATCCTATTACAGAGACTATAGAAAGAGAAAGCATTAAAGCACAGGTGCAGTGTACCGAGCACTCCTGAAAATCTTAACAGTGAGATGGGTGGAAGTTGAAAAGAAAAGAAGGCTCACATAAGTGTTATTAGTCAACCTAGATGATAGCACATAATAATTACAAAAGTCTTGTAAAATATTTTTAAAATTTTTATGTTACACCTTAAAATGTGCAACGTAAACAGTATGTTATTATTAAAAGGAAACATATAATGAAGGATGCCTGTTTCTATAAAATATTAGTGAAATAAATGAATTTTACAACTGTATTACAAAAGAAGAGTGAAATGCTAGAGAGGAAAGAGAAGGGATGGCAGGTAGACAGAAGAAGATAAGAAAGCAGAAAGAGATGAAGTGTGATTTGAAAAGAGAACTAAAGTCCCAGGCTGGTAGAGACCTTAACAAATGATGAACAGGGGGAGACCCCAGGAGGGTGTCTGATAGTGTTAGATGCCTGGTCTCTTCTGGACAGTTTGAATAAAAACTGGATTATAAAACTCCCTCGAGCAAGCCAGTGATTATCAAGTTTTAAGGAAATCCAACAAGGCTCATAATTCCCATAATGGTGAGTTTGTCATTAACATTTATCTTTGTGTTCCCAATGCTTAAAGTTAGCAATAAACAAATATCTATTTACCGGTTAGATCTAGAGCCATAAGATTTAGTGGAACTTTATTTGATAATTCTCAATATTACATTCACACAAAATTATGCGTCAGTTTTATTTAGCAAGTTTTCTAGATATAATTTAGACCTAATTAAAACAAGTAAGTAAAATCGTGAATTTTTAGTTATTCTGCTAAACCAACAGTTGAAAAGGTAAAAACTAATCAGTAAGGCTTGGGAGGTATGCATGGTCTCTGACAAATCAGATATACTTGTGAACATCTTACAGTTCAGATGGTGTGCATTGTATTTTATCATGTGAGGGTTTAGTGAAGAAAGTCATATAACTGGCATGGTTAAATCTTTTTTTTAATGGTGGCAAAGTTTCACATTTATTAAAGGTAGGAAAAAACAGAAGGATAAAAGAAAAATGGGCTCTGGAGAACAAGTTTAGGCTGAGTAAAAAGGGAGGGGGAAGGAAGGAAAAATTAAAACTACACCCTACAGTGTAGGTTGGGCCATCATGAAGAGGCCCAACTATGTTAACTTCTTTAGCTATGTTAATAGCTGTGTTAACTCCTTTAGTTTGTCTCTCAAATTCAGTGTTGATTGTTACTGATCAAAACTAGTATTTTAAACATTTACAGTACATGAAAATATCACTTGTAATTATAGGTTGTAATTATAGGTTGTATGGTTTTGTTTATTTGTTGTGAGACAAGATCTCACTGTGTAGTTCAGGCTGGTCTTGAACTCACTGTGTAGCCCAGGCTGGCCTCAAACTTGCAGTGATCCTCCTGCCTCAGCCTCCTGCTGGGTGCTGGGATTGCAGGTGTACACCACCACGTCCAGTGGTAGTGTAGTATTCTAATAACTTTGGCTGTGCTGCATAGACTATAAAATATTATAGAGTTAATCTTTGTAAATCTTCTTAATGTTGGTGAAAGGCAAAAGTTCATGGATTATTTTGAATATTTAAATGAAGCATAAAACTTCAGTGGCATGTTTTGTAATGAATTTTCATCTGGCTCCCTATAACTGTTTGTTATCTCCATGAGAGTACAATAAGGAAGGTGGACATTGCCCTTTTGCTGACTGGAGGATGAAACACAGAGTAGTTCAGTGACTTTGTAAGGCCGAGATTAGAGCCCAAGTGCCCTCACCTCAGTCAGGCTGGGGAGGACTAAGGAGACAGGCAGAGGCCAGTTCTCTTATGTTCTTTGCCAAAATGTCCCCTGGACTTCTGGTGTCCTGTGTGTTGGACCCAAGGGTCTTCTGTGTGGTTCAATGTGTTTATTAATACATTTAATTTTACCACATTTAAAAAAAATCAGAAACCTCTCAAAACAAGCAGCTGGTTATGCCTGTTGATGAATGTGGTTTTTTTAAAACTGGCAGTATAGTTAATGAGTTTTAAAATTTTTAAATTTATTAATTAAGAGTTTTTTAAAACCAGCATAATGAATTGCGTATCATCTGGCCATTACCATAAAAATTGTTGTGACATTTGATACAATCTGGCTGGAGTGTAATAGAGCCAGTGACCTAATAAAACATGATGGCCCTTCTATCTACCCAATTTGATTCTATAAATACATTTCTTATAGTGAATATGGGAAATTTTCTTCTTCATCATTACTCTATTCCCAGATGGGATCAGAGTTCAGGCTTATTTTTAAATATTAAGTACACCTTATAAACATAATCTTTTCTCTCCTAAATTTAGTAGTAGTGGAAGAAGCCCTTTTTTTTTTTTGGTCGGGGATTGAACTCAGGGCCTTGCACTTGCTAGGCGAGCACTCTAACCACTGAGCTAAATCCCCAGCCCCAAGAAGCCATTTTTAAATGCCTGTCCATTTTTAAATGGGTATAGCTCAGTGGTAGAGTATGTGTTCAGCATGTGTAAGGCTTTGGGCTTAATTCCCAGTACCAAAAATAAATAAAATACTTCTCCATTATTGAAACTACCGTTTGATTTACCAACAAATATTTGAGACTATTGTAAGTAAAGTATTAATAATACATGAAACCTACAACTTTAGGACAGTGGTGGAAAAGCTGTGGCACACATGCCGCAGTGGGCTCTTTGTATCATTAAAAGCTCTAAAAGCTTCGCCATCACTGCTTTAGGATTTCCAGATGTGCCAAAAAGTGTCTAATGAACATCATTTTTTGTTTACTTCATATCAGATATACTTTTATTCTGTCATTTGTCATTGGAAATTCTGCTATTCTTTTCTACAAACACACAGGTGAATCTGTGCCAGAATACCAGATGGCTTTTCAGACAGAAGTTGGAAACCATCCTACTTTTGAAGATATGCAGGTTCTTGTGTCTAGGGAAAAACAGAGACCCAAGTTCCCAGAAGCCTGGAAAGAAAATAGCCTGGTAAGAAAAAACTAAATTATTAAGAAGAGAACTTCTGACTACATGTATTTTAATGTTATTTGAAGTGAAAACAGACTGTTAATACTATTAATAGTATTTTGGGTTGCCTGATGCCAAAAATCTAACTTACTTGATTTTACATGTTACATGTTTTCAAATTGTTTAATATAAAAAGCTTCCCCTTTTTAGCTCAATTTCAGGTTTTTTCCAAGTTAAAATTCTATTTAGAGAAACTAATGATGCGTCTCAAGTTCACCAGATCAGGGTGGAATAATTAACATGTTAGTATTTTAAATATTGAAATATGATCTTGAAATACAATCTTCTCTTGAATAATACTAAAAATGTTAATTAGCACAGGCTTACAGAGTCAATGGCTAATAAAAATTAAGGTTAGACTTAAAAGAAACCTGGGTACAGTCTATAAATGCTGTTTACTAAAAATGTAGTTCAGCGCCAGGTCTGATCCATGCCTATACTCCCAACTGCTCAAGAGGCCGAGGCAGGGGGATCATAAGTTTTAGTCCAGCCTGTTCAACTTAGTGACTTAGTAAGGCCTGTCTCAAAATTTTAAAAAGGGCTGAGGAGGTAGCTCAATTCAAAGGCCCCAGTGGGGCTCAATTCCTAGAATGAAAAGGCTCCTGCCCTTTGCAGAAACTGCAATGCCACAAAAAATATCTTACGGTTACTCACACACATACATTCACAAGATTGGTTTCTGTAAGTAGAGTCTTCTAATTACCTACTGTAACTTCTGCAATTTATTTTTTCTACTTACAGATAATTTTTAATGTTGGTGTACATATAGATATATCTCATCCCCTCCATTTGCTCCATATTCTGTTGTATAATATACAGAAATAATCATTGTACCCTTTCTGATGAGTGTACCCTGCATTTCTCTTTTAAAAGAATCAAAGTTATGCTTATGTATGGTAAGCAAAATTAAATAGAAGATCATAAAAAAGGAAATGGAAAAAACTGCCTTCCCCTATAACTCCTTTTCCAGCCTTCCAAGGTCCCCTCCCCAAAGATAACCATTTCAACCTCAAATAGAATACCTCTTCTTGTCTCTTATCTTTCATTTACCCTTAGTTTTGTGCTATTTCATTTATTATTAGATGATTTATATTTTGAGTGTAATCTAAAATTTTAGAAGAAATAAAAACAATTTTGCAGAATTGTGATTGTGTTAGCATTTATTGTATAAAAAAGTTATGCTTGGGGGCTGGGGATTTAGCTCAGTGATTAGAGTGCTTGCCTTGCAAGCACAAGGCCCTGAGTTCGATCCTTGGCACCACAAAAAAAAAAAAAATAGTTATGCTTGGGTTCGTAGGAAATAAAAATCCTATGTTAATTACTGTAAGCTCCTACCCCTTTGTGGAGAATATTTCAGAAATCACCAGCTAGGGGTTGAGGATTTAGCTCAAGGGGTAGAGTACTTACCTAGCAAGTGCAAGGCCCTGAGTTTGATCCCTAGCACCCCACCCTACCCCCAGACAAAAATCACCATCCAGAGCCAAGCATGGTGGTATACACCGGTAGTCCCAGGTACTCAGGAAGCTGAGGCAAGATCTCAAGTTCAAGGCCTGCCTTGGCCACTTAGCCAGACCCTGACTCAAAAAGCTACTGAGTTTAATCCCTAGCACACAAAAATAAAAATAAAAATAAAAATCACCCTCCCACCCTGCAAATTACCATTCAGTGGATTCTCTTTGATCTCTTGTCATCTTTGTTCTTTCTAGATTCTACTCAGAAGCAGTATTTTTAAAATTCTCATGTCATTCTCTTCCTTGTAAATTGTTTTTACTTTGATGAAGTTCCTCAAGTAGGGTGTGTCAGTGTGCGTGTTAGGTGGGAAATGCTATGAATCCGTGAGTGTTGGTTTCAAAATCATACTCTTTACAGCTTTGAAGCTGCTACTCCGCCGTCTTTTCGTCTCCAGTCTTCTAATGGCACTATTCATGTAAGCCAGTCTTATTCCATTATTTTTGTTTTATGTTTTTGTTATATGATCTTATTGTCTGTTTTCTGTAAGCTTTTGAGACTTACCATGAGAATCCTGAAATTTCACCTGGATATGTATCAGACCATGGATCTTTTCAATCATCTTGTTTGGCACTGGATGGATTTTTGGTTTGAAAATTCACAACCTTCCTCAGGCAGAGGAGTTTTCTAATATTAGTTTAACATTTATTTCTTCCAGCCGGGCATCGTGGTGCACACCTGTAACTCCAGGTGCTCAAGAGTCTCAGGCAGGAGGGTTGTGAGTTCAAGTCCAGCCTGGGATACTTAGCAACTTACCAAGACCCTGTCCAAAAATGATAAAAGCTGGAGGTGTAGCTGAATGCTCCCTGAATCCAAAGCCCAATGCTGGAAAAAACTAAAAAGGATTTCTTTGTGTTTTCCATTTGTTTTTGCCGTTACTGTACTATATTGTCCAAGATTTACTAAGTTTTACATTTCAAATCACTCATTAATTTTTCACTGTTATCATGGCATCAGTTATCTATTTACTGAAATTTTAAATTTTCACCATAATATTTATATATATAGAAATTCTTACTGCTTACATCTTCCTTAACAATTTGTCTTTAAGAAATCAGTAATAATTTGATTATTTGAAGGAGTTGATTGCATTTTTATAGATTAGTTTTCTTGACTATAACAAAAAGTGAAAAAATAATTTAGTAATTTAAATCATTTTACTATATATTTTCACATACCAATTTTGTATTTCCTCGGTAGGATTAGACTATTTTCATTGATGTCATGTCAGAAAGAGGCTAGAGAAGGCTTGTGCTTGAAGGCAGGCACTCTACCCACTGAGCTATGTCCCCAGCCACAGATACAAGACTTTTATTGCAATTGTGTTGAATCTGTTTATTGAAATTGGGGAGACCTGAAATTTTTAAAACGTCGAGGCTTATTCAAGACCATGGATTATCTCTTCATTTATCTGATCTTTGTAGATTTTTTGGTATTGATCTTTGGCACACTCATATGTGTGTTTTTCTGCCTTTGTACTTTTCGTGTAGTATTGTATTTAAATTTTAAATTTAAATCTTCATTGCCGATATAAGGAAAAATGATTGAACATTAATCTGTTGTTCTAAAAATGGTATACTCTCCAGAATATTTTGTTGGGTCTTTGAGATTTTCTGTATAAACAATCATATCATCTATGACCCAAAATTTTCTTTTTTCCCTTAATCTCAGTGTCTTTTTCTCCAGTTTCTTTCCTTATAGTTTTCTGCAACTATTGACATGATAATATAATTTCTTGGTTAATTTCATTGGTGCGGTGGAAAACGTTGAAGTCTGAATTTTCAGTCAGCCTTGCTTATGTGAAATAATTGCCATTTGGTTCTGGTGTAAAATTCTAGGAATGGAACATACAAGGTGAACATAGTATTTTGTCTAGAAAGTATGAAAGTGCTTTAAAAAATAAAAGTTTCAAACAGGTCTAAAGAAAGCAGTCTGAAAGATTCCCCATTGGTTAAAGCACAACAGTGTAAACCACAAAATCAATAATAATGCCATTGAATTATAACCCAAATAATAAATATCCATTCATCAATATTGTTATAAAATACTAAGTAAACAAGAAAAGTGGGAAGAAGAAAAAGGAGGACCGAATTTTCTTTTAAAGGAGAATTTCAAGTAATAAATGCAAAAGAATAATATTAAATAAAAATTTATCAGAACACCACAGTAGTAATTATTGTAGGCAAGGTTCTCTGACAAGGTAAAAATTATGGATGAAATTAAAAGGAGAGAAGGATATTGTATAGCCTCAAAATATCTCCCTTCAAATATTCCCAACAATTATTTATCTGAATTTTTAATAAGAAAACCCATGGTTATTTAAGTATAAAAAATCATAGTACATTGTGGGATTTAAGTTTTGTAGCTCTGAAAAGTATGACAGTAGGACTGAGGGTAGAAATAAATAAATAGGACTCTCCAATGATAAGGTTTCTCTGCTTTGCTTTTTTAAAGCTAATACGGTATTGTACTCACTTAGGCAGCATGTATACTAAAATTAGAATGATACAGAGAAGATAAGCATGGCCCCTGTGCAAGGGTGACATGCAAATGCATGAAGTGTTCCATATTTTTTAGGTATTGTGAAAAAAAAGAAAATATTCAAATGGGAAGGAGAACTGGCGGGGGGAGAAAAGAGAAAAAATGTAAAAAAAGTCAATAAGGCTGTTGTAAATAAGGAAGGGAAGGAGGAAAAAAACCCAAGATGAACTATGTACAGGTACAAATTAATTATGATGAATGCAGTCATTATCTAAAATGTACCAATAAATCTTGGTTCAATTTTAAAAAGTGACATTGATATTAGTGAACATAGACAAAAATAAATGTATATGCTAGTCAGAATAGAAACTATGAAAAGGGAATACTGCTAAGGTGTTTAATGTAAAATGAGCAACAACTTTCTAAAATCTAAATACAAGCATTGTCTATAGTAGCAAAATCAAACATTGATAATCCAATACTCTATGATACTGTTTTTGACAAAGGAGCCAAACAACCTCACTGGAAGAAAGATAGCCTATTTAACAAATGGTGCTGGAAAAATTGGCTTACCACATGTCGAAAACTAAAACTAGATACATGTCTCTCACCGTGTACTAAATTCAAATCAAAGTGGATCAAAGATCTAAACATTAAAACAGAAACACTAAATTTACTGGAGAATAGAATAGGAAGAACCCTCGAAGACATAGTGGTAGGGAAAAAAATTATGAACAGAACCCAGACTGCACGGGAAACAATACAAAGAATCAGTGCTTGGGACCACATGCTATTAAAAAGCTTTTGCACAGCAAAAGAAATCACCAATAGAGCAGGGCGAAAACCCACAGACTGGGAAAAAAATTTTTGCTAGCTATCCATCAGACAAAGGTCTAACATCTAGAATATACAAAGAACTCAAAAAAATTAAACCTCTCAAATTTAAAGACCCAATCCAAAAATGGGCAACTGAAATGAATAAACATTTCTCAGATGAAGAAATAAAAATGGCAAATAAATATATGAAAAAATGTTCAACATCACTAGTCATCCGAGAGATGCATAACCGCTCTTAATCAGTGGTTTTATCTTTAATATATTTTTGCATAAAAGTTTGCCACTTTTCCTCAATTTTTTTCTCTTTCTCTGCACATTAAATCCAGTCTTTTAAAATATACTGTATATTCCAGAAGTTACCACTTTTTGTATATTTTTAATTTTTTCCATTTTTCTCAACAAAATCTGCAGACTTCTACTGTGGTCTAGAATCCAGCATTTTTTCATCCTTTTTTTTTCCCTTCACACAGCCTGTATTCATGGATCTCAGCTGGGCCCCATAGCACCTGCCTGTAGTCCCAGCTGTGTGGGAGACAGAGGCAGGAGCATCCCTTGAGCATAGAGTTCAAGGCCAGCCTGGATAGCAGAGTATGATACTGTCTCAAAGAGGGGGAAAAGGTGCAAGTTTACCTTGTGACAGTGTTGTACGATAATAACTTCACTGCCTACTCTGCATCTTGGTAATTTTTGTTCTAGTTTGGAGTTCTTCAGTGTGAGGAGATCCATAGAGTTGTTTTAAATGCTCTTCCCAACCCAGTAAGCTGATTTCATGACCTGCCTATCTGCTCCAACTTGGATTTTCCTTCCTTTGTGTAGGGAAAGATTTAAAGTTTCTTGACTATTTTTTTCCCCTTTTTCTCTCTTTGTCTTGTCTTTTGGCGTTAATAATACTTCCTTTGATTCTTTTTATCTGTTTCTAGAGTTAGTGTTCCCTGACAAAACACCTGATTTTTCCTAAATATATATTTTTCTGTTCTTATTTCTGCTCAATAATTTTTTTTTTTTTTTTTTTTTTTTTTTTTTTTTGTGCCAGGGATTGAACTCAGGGCCTTGAGCTTGCTTGGCAAGCACTTGAACCACTGAGCTAAATCCCCAGCCCCTCTGCTCAATAATTTTTAACATTTAAAGAATTATAATTGATAACTACACATATTAAAGTATATGATTTAAATTTTGACATATGTATGTAAAACCACCACCAATCATGATTGTCAACAGCCCAGTTACCCCAGAAGTTTTCTTGTGCCCTTCATAAGTCCTGACTCTTTCCTCCTCTACTCCTCACTAATTCCCAGGTAATCACTGGTCTTCTGAAACAAATTATATACACATGGAATCATGTGGATGTATGTTTTCATCTAATGTCTTTCAACATAAGTATTTTGAGACTCATATTGTTTTTGGATTGGTTTTATTTTGTTTGGCCTTTTTTTGGCATGTTTCTGCGGATTGTCCCTGTTTATTCCCAAGTAGTATTTCATTATACGATGTGCTGTAATTTGTTTATCTGTTCATTTGGTAAGGAAACTTGGGTTGTTTTTAATTTGGGGTTATAAATAAAGCTGTGATGGATATTCGTGTATAGACATTATACTTTCTTTCTCTTGGATAAATACCTAAGTGTAGAGTGGTTGGATCATGTGGTAGATATATGTTTAATTTTTTAAGAAAACACCAAATGGTTTTGCAAACAGGTTGCACCATTTTACATCCCCACTAGCAGTTCCTCTGCATCTTCACCAACACTTGGCAATGGCCAGTCTTTTTAATTTTAGACATTCTAATAAGTGTGTAGTACTATTTCATAGCTGTTTTAATTTGATTTCCTTAATGACTAATAATACACCATGCCTATTCAAGACTTTTGCTTTTTTGGGGGGGGTGTCAGGGATAAAACTCAGGGTGCACTTGCTAGGCAAGTGCTCTACCACTGAGCTAGATCCCCAATCCCCTATTTTTAAATTAATTATTTTCTTATGAAGTTCCGATGTTCTTTTTATGTTCTGGATACAAGTCCTTTATCAGACATGTGATTTGTAGAACTGCCTTGTTTTGTCATGCTCTCAACAGTGTCCTTGGAAGGTCCAGTTTATCAGTATTTCCCTTCTATAGATCATGGGTGTGATAATCGTAGTTAAGAAAGCTTTGTCTCATCCAAGGTCATGAAGGTTTTCTCCTGTGTTTTCTTCTGGAAGTTATAAAGGTCTATAATTTATCTTAAAGTGTTTTTTTTCCTATATGCGTCAGTGTTTACCAGTTTGTATATTGATAATCCAGTTGCCCTGATACTGCTTATTTTAATGACTATCCTTTCTCCACTGAATTCTTTGTCAAAACTGGGTTGTCCTTATATAATTGGATCTATTTCTAAAATTTCTGTTCCTGTTTTTTAATATGTATATCTTCATGCCAACACCATAGTCTTGATTATGTTAGCATTATACAGTGTATTAAAATTGGATAATTTTAATCTTCTATCTATGTTCTTTTCACAGACATTTGGCTATTCTGGATTCTTTGAATTTCCATATGAATTTCAGGATAGCTACAGATGTCTGGCTATTCTAGGTCCTTTGTATTTGCATGAGTTGGTTTTTTGTTTGTTTGTTTGTTTGTTTGCGGTGCTAAGAATCGAATCCAGGAGCTACTGAGCAACAAACATTACTAGCCATTTTTATTCATTCATTCATTCATTCATTCATTCATTCAAATTTTGAGACAGAGTCTCCCAAAATGCCCAGGGTGGCTCCCCTTCCATTATTATACTACACTATTGGTATGATTACTGGTATCTCACAAGTCTTTTAGGCTCTGTTACTTTTTCCTCATTCTTTTAGATTCTTCTTTGGACTGGATAATTTTATTTTCCCTATCTTCAAATTTACTGATTCTTTTTTTGAGACAGAGTCTCACTACATAGTTCAGGCTGGCCTTGAATTCACTGTGTAACCCTGGCTAGCCTCTAACTTGCAGTGATCCTCCTGTCTCAGCCTCCCGAGTGCTGGGATTACAGGCATGTGCCACCATGCCCAGCAGATTCTTAATAAAAAAGAAAATACTGTCCAGATCTTTGTAGATGGGTTCTGTGTTGTGATCCTTCTTAAATGATTATCAAGGTCTTTTAGACTGTAGTCCTTTGCTTTCTGCTGCCACTGAGCTGAAAGATCACCTGCTTCTAGTCTTCCCAGATCTTTTCCTCCCAGGACATGAACATAGCTTTCTGTCTTCCCCAGTATATAAGAGTGTTTTCTGCTTGATTTTTGCAGCACTGGGGCTAAGTTCCCCAGGTCGAGCTCTAACTTGCAAACCTGCCTCAGCCTCCCAGAGTGCTGGTGTACAGATGTGCGCCCACCATATGTGGCTGTAAGAGAGTTTTCAAAACCAATCTTCATTGCCCAAAGTAGGCCATTATATAATGAGCATATACCCAGAAAGAACATTCTTAACTTCTTTTTTTATTTTCTTTCTTCGCAGTACTAGAGATTGAACCCAGGGCCTCATGCATGTTAGACAAGTACTCTACCCCTAACCTACACTCCAGCCCTATTAAATTTCTTGTATATTTAAGTTTGGATTTGTTTGTTGCAGAACACAAATTATTAGAAAATGTTTAAAATATCACCAAGAGGGGCTGGAGATTTAGCTCAGTAGTTAGAGTGCTTGCCTAGCAAGCACAAGGATCTGAGTTTGATCCCTGGCACCAAAAACCAAAAAACAAACAAACAAACAAAAAAACCAATATCACCAAGATTGCTAACAAAGGTTTTAGCCTAAAATACTCTTCTCAGATTAAAATATCCAGATTAAGTATAGTTTGGGATATACATGTACTAAAACTGTGTTTATCTGAAGTTCAGATTTAAGTTGCTATCCTATATTTCTGTTTGCTAAGTCTGACAACCCTAGCCTACAGCTATGTCCCCCATTTGCACAAGGGATTGCATCCGGGGGCACTGTACCACTGAGCTCCATCTCCAGCCCTTCTTATTTTCTGTTTTGAGATAGGGGTTCCCTAAATCGCCCAGGCTGGTAAAACTTGGAATCCTCTTGCTTCAACCCCTGAGAGTGTTGGAATTTCAGGCTTGCACCACCACAGTCAGCTTACAGCCATCTTTTTATAAAGTAATTGTTTTAAACGTACAGAGGGTAAAGATATCAGAGCAAATGAAAAGCTTAAAACAAGTCTGAAAGGATTTTCAGTGATGGTCCACCAGAGTATCCAAAGTCTGCTCTCTAAAAAGAGTTCAAAACAAGTTTTTCCCAAAGAAAAACTATTGTTCATTGCTAATATATAGGAATACTACAGAATGAAACTGTTATAAGGTTGGAATGAAGCACACTTAGTAAAGAGAAAAGGCTCACTGGAAGCTAGAAGACCTAACTAGTAAAATTCCGTCAAACTCAAAACTTACTCTTAAGCAGAATTAGTGAATATTGCTTGAAATAATAGAGCCATGAGTCAACAATGATAATATAAAGCTATGGTCTTTAAGAAACACCTGTGACGTATTATAGATGCTTAGTTTTGTGGATAATTCTTTAGAGAGTTAAAGCTTGCTTGCTTGCTTGTTCCTTGGCCTCGTGCTTGTCAGGCAAGCACTCTAACCACTGAGCAAAATCCCCAGCCCCTATAGCTTTTTAAAATACTAGTTTTTTTTAAACTTAATTTTTCATTTACCACATATTATAATCTCAAAAGCTCAATACTTGTTTTTAAGGCACACTGTTTGACATGTGTTTTGTGTTACAGGCAGTGAGATCGCTCAAGGAGACAATCGAAGACTGTTGGGACCAAGATGCAGAGGCGCGGCTCACCGCGCAGTGTGCCGAGGAGAGGATGGCAGAGCTTATGATGATATGGGAGAGAAACAAATCTGTAAGCCCGACTGTCAATCCAATGTCCACTGCTGTGCAAAACGAGCGGTAAGACATGAGGGTTGAGTGTCTCTCAACTAGTACTGGAAACTGAGACAAATCAGCATGGGAAAGACATACTCTTAAACCAACCTAATGGTATAGTGATACAGAGTTACAGTTTTTCTTTCAATGTTTCTATTCTTCCACTAAAAATATCTATGTTCCATAAAACTTAGATTCCGTATGAGTGCGAGATAGAATCTATGTTTTTTGTCTAACAGGAAAGGTTAGTCTTTTCTGTTGCTTCAAGTTCCTTGCTGTAATAATGATAAAATGTTTTCATAGTTCCAAAAAGTTTATAAGACTTCTACATATATTATCTAATGTACCCTTTGTTGTTTTCTTCCTCTCCTGTTTTATTTTTTTAAGTAAATGTAAATGAAACTATGAACTTGCCTATGTATCAAATCACTTTCACTGGACACTAAGGTTTCTACACTTTTTATGTAAAGCTATTTCTTATAGACTACACTACTAATACTTTTCTATTAAAGCAATTCAAAATGCCTTTCCATTCTACCATGAACATTGTTTTATGAAACATTTCCTGTGCTTAGAACTATGATTTTTGATTCTGAAAAAAAGGTTTTAAAAAAAATTTCTACGGCTTGGAACTTTTAGACTGGGTCATCTATATTTTTTTATTCCATGTTCAAAAAGCCTTTCTACAGATTTGCTATTTTACCTAATATATGTTCGGAAATTTCAAGGCATCCAGGAAAGGGTTACCAGAGAAAATAGACTTAAAAATATATAAATATACTTCATTCTTGTACCAATTTCTTTGCCATCTTCTATTCTCCTTTCTCAGAACACTTTGTTATGAATTGTTTGTACTACTTACAATAGGTTGTATTACATTCAGATATAAACTCTTAAACCTTATACATCAACAAATCAAGGAATTGAGACTAGCAATTCCAAATATAGGAGCCATATTCAGAATATCCAGTGAACCTTTAAATTTTAAAAAGTCATTACAATAAAAGACACATTGCCATTAATGCCCCTCAAAATACCCTCCTTCACTTCAGACACACTTTCTGAAGCTGTTCTGGAAATGCTTTCATGAGTATATTTTTGAGATGTGATCAAAATACAGTGAATGCTGCTGCGAAGTGCCATCCAAGGGAAAGGCAGGCTTGTAAGAACTTTAGGGTGTGTCCTCATTCACCTTATTCCCTGGATCTGGCCCTGTGTGAATTCTTGCTCTTCCCCAACATCAAAATGGCCATGAAAGGTCAACGTTTTGAATTGATTCAATACATTGAGGCAGCCACAACAGGTCAACTAAAAGACACTCATGAAAGAGGACTTCCACAGCTGCTTCAGAAGATGGCAAGAGTGATGAGATGAATGTGCCAGCGGCAAAGGGGAGTAATGGCAATGTGTCTTTTACTGTAATATATTTTTTAAACTTAAACATTTGCTGTATTTTTTTATCACACTTAATAAACTTTCTTACTTTATGAATACTGAAGGACAGCCTTTTGCACCCATCTCTCTTCATTCTGTATTTTCCATGTCATCTAGTGTGCTGTTTATGCCTCTCTTAGTGTCAGCTAAAGCTTTTACTTTACTTTTTATTTTTATTTTTTTTTTTGGTGCTAGGGATCGAACTCAGGGCCTTGGGCTTGCAAGGCAAGCACTCTAACCGCTGAGCTAAATCCCCAGCCCCTAAAGCTTTTACTTTAGATGCTTCTGACCTTTCCTTAAGAATACAAGTGGCACATGAAGTCTCCTTGCTTGGCCACTTCCTGCCTCCCGTGCGATTGAGCTCTGCACTCAGCTGTGCGTCTTTCTATCGCCGGTCTCAGTGGTTTTCTTTTTTTTTTTTTTTTTTTTTTTTTTGTGGTGCCGGGGATTGAACTCAGGGGCTTGTGTGTGCTTGCAAGGCAAGCACTCTAATCACTGAGCTAAATCCCCAGCCCCAGTTAGTGGTTTTCAGTAAATGACGTTTCGTGGTGTCATTCTCACTCTAGGTGCTATTTTATTGACTCTTAAGCCCCGCCCCTCCTTGGCTTCCCGTTCTTGTGGCTAGAACTGCCTTTTCCTCTCTGTGTCTTCATTCATAGCTCCTCCCCCTCGGCTGTTGCTTCTGTCCTGTTGTGCTCACATTGCTTAATGTTCCAGTGTTTGTACCTTGAATGTCTCAAAGCTACTGCTGGGTTTTTTGTGGGATTTTTTTGGGTTTATTTTGAGGGGCAGGGTTGTTATTTTGTTTTTGTTTTTTGAGACAGTCTCACTGTGTAATTCAGGCTGGCCTTGGACTCACTGTGTAGCCCAGGCTGGCCTCAAACTCACAGCAGTCTTCCTGCCTCAGCCTTCTGTGTGCTGGGGTTGCAGGCGTGTGCCACCACACCCAGCCTGGTTTTCACCTTCATGAGACTTTAAATAATTAATAGACATTATAGAAGAACCTACACCCTCAAGAGCAATCATGACTGAAGAATCCTTGGTAACTGAGGAGCGTTTCTGAACCTTTGACCTTTTACCTCAGTGTTACATTTTGTCTTGTATCCTGTGCCAGCAGTGGCAAACCTATGACATGCCTGCTGCAGCGGGCTCTTTGTATCACCGAAAGCTCTAAAAGACTCACCATCACTGTCTTAGGCTCTAGCGCTTTCACTGATATTCCAGACAACCCTGGAAAGATAAACTGGTGGATCTTGCCTTTTTTCCCATGTGTGTGTGTGCGTGTGTGCGTGTGCGTGCACATGCACACGCGTTCATTATGCTGGGGATTGAGCACAGCACCTCCTGTGTGGTAGAAAGCACTCTGCCACTGAGCTCCATTCCTGGCCCTTTTTAAAAACATTCTTTATTTTGAGACAAGGTCTTACTAAATTGCCCAAGCTGGGCTCAAACTCAAAATCACCCTGCCTCAGTGTCTTGAGTAGCTAGGCTTATAGGTGTGTGCCACAACTCCCAACTACTGTGTCTTTTAATTGGGGATACTTTAGAGCAACCTAAAAGCTTACATTCTTTTTACCAAGTAGCTATTGGAATTTAATTTATATTCTACTATTTGTTGAGTGGACACCATGGATCTAGGCTTGTGGAAGTATAAAAGAAACATGTGTAGGCCCCCCACAAACAGTGTCTGCTTGAACAGGTGTACAGTTTACAAACATGCATTTGTGATGTTACAAATTATGGGGGCTTTTCAAATCACCTCTTCTAAACCAAAATCATGAGTATCTATTAAAATCTTATCTAGATCTATATAGGTTTTCAGTAGGCTTGATTCAAATAAAATTAGAATTTAGGAAATTATTAACACAATTATTTTATTAGACCTTTTTTTTTTTTGGTGCGGGGGATCGAACTCGGATCCTTGTGCTTGCAAGGCCAGCGCTCTAACCACTGAGCTGAATCCCCAGCCCCTAGACTTTTAAAGTAACTTCAGAAATCATATAGGTTAGGAGTAAAATGACGAGTGGCTCAGACTTTGAAGTCAGAGATGTTAAACTTGCAGAGACAATTTGTGCCGACTGCACATTCTCAATATCACCCTTTTTTTCTTTCTTTAAGCAACCTGTCACATAATAGGCGCCTGCCGAAAATTGGCCCTTACCCAGATTACTCCTCTTCCTCATACATCGAAGACTCTGTCCATCACACTGACAGCATCGTGAAGAATATTCCCTCTGAGCACTCAGTGTCCAGCACGCCTTTGACTATAGGGGAAAAGAACCGGAACTCAATTAATTATGAGCGACAGCAAGCACAAGCTCGAATCCCCAGCCCTGAAACAAGTATCACCAGCCTGTCCACCAACACAACCACCACGAACACCACTGGCCTCACTCCAAGTACTGGCATGACCACTATATCTGAGCTGCCATACCCAGATGAAACCAATCTCCATGCCGCACACGTCACACAGCCCATCGGTCCGATGCCTGTCTGCTTACAGCTGACAGAGGAAGACTTGGAGACCAATAAGCTGGACCCAAAAGAGGTGGACAAGAACCTCAAAGAGAGCTCCGACGAGAACCTCATGGAGCACTCTCTCAAGCAGTTCAGTGGGCCAGACCCCCTGAGCAGCACTAGTTCCGGCCTGCTTTACCCTCTCATAAAGCTTGCGGTAGAAGTGACCGGACAGCAGGACTTCGCACCGGCTACAAACGGCCAAGCATGTTTAATTCCTGATGTTCCGCCCACTCAGATCTACCCTCTCCCTAAGCAACAGAACCTTCCCAAGAGACCTACTAGTTTGCCTTTGAACACCAAAAATTCAACAAAGGAGCCCCGACTAAAATTTGGCAGTAAGCACAAATCAAACTTGAAACAAGTAGAAACTGGAGTTGCCAAGATGAATACAATCAACGCAGCAGAACCTCATGTGGTGACAGTCACCATGAACGGTGTGGCAGGTAGAAACCACGGTGTTAACTCTCATGTGCCCACCCAGTATGCCAATGGGGCAGTACCATCTGGCCAGACAGCCAACATAGTGGCCCACAGGGCCCAAGAAATGCTGCAGAATCAATTTATTGGAGAGGACACCCGGCTAAATATTAATTCCAGTCCCGATGAGCACGAACCTTTACTGAGACGAGAGCAGCAAGCTGGCCGCGATGAAGGCGTTCTGGATCGTCTTGTGGACAGGAGGGAACGCCCGCTAGAAGGTGGCCGAACTAATTCTAACAACAACAACAGCAATCCGGGTTCCGAACAAGATGTTCTTACACAGGGTGTTTCTAGCACAGTCGCAGACCCCGGGCCATCAAAGCCCAGAAGAGCACAGAGGCCCAACTCTCTGGATCTATCGGCCACAAACATCCTGGAGGGCTGCGGTGTGCAGAGTGAGTGGTGCTCCTCCTGCCTGTCCTTGAGGACTGTGTGAGAACCGTGTAGAGTCAGATCGTGTTTCTGATGGTGATTGCTCTCCCTTAACCACTTTTGGAAATAAATGAAGTCATTTGTTTAGGTCCCAAAAGTAATTAGACTATAATGAAAAAAATAATTTTTGTCATCAGTAGTTAAAATATCAGTGTCACACATAGAAGAATTACCACTTTAATGTGTGCTTTATGTAACTGCTGCTTTATAGTGCAGTTCACGTACTTGCTATGAGTAGATGAGCTCCAAGTATGTCACCATAACTTTTGAAAATTCTGTTGTGTGTATTAATGTCCATTATAGCTACATTTAGATTTTAACCTTAATCTTAAAAGTTCAGAGAAGTCACAACAAGGAAACTAAATTTCTTCTCAGTTTCTTGGTGTCGGCTTTTTCCAAAATTAGTGTTGAGTCTCTCATCTACTTGTGGTATTGTATTATGAGCCTCAAGGAAGTTTGAACAAGCAAATTGGTGCTTGGCTTCCTGCTATGAAGGAGTGACAGCAGAAGACAGGAGAACTCCCCAAATCTCTGACAGTCATTGTGGTACAAAATGGTTTCTTTTAAATCATGTTTTATGATTATCACAGATTACACAAAGGACTGGCAGAAGGATACAGATCTTAGAAAATGATCAGTAAAATCTAGGCCGTTGCTTGAGCGGTCTGTATTACAGACCAGTTAACACATACTCATTGCACAGCTCTATTTCAGTACAACATCTTGTTAGGTATAGGAAGAGGAAGTTACTGGAGAATTTGTTCCCTAATATTTCTGCCATCCTTTTGTACAATAATGTGTATTGCATGCCTGTAAAATTTGATCCACCTTGAGCATTAGTGTGTTTTACCAGGTTGAGTTATCTACCAAAACCAAAAGATTTGTGTTTACTTGTGTCTTTTCTGTATTTTCTTCCTTGCCCTATAGTATAAGTTAGTCAGTTATGAAAATATTTGGTGTAAAGAATCCTCAAAATACTGTAAGTGATGAAGCTTGCCTCAGAAGACGTTGCCTGGCATCATGACTTCAGAAATGTCCATTAGTTCCTTCTGTGGACACTGGTGGCACCTGCCCTTGAACCCGAACCCCAAGCTTGTGCTTCTGAATGTTTTCTTTGTACACAGTTCATCTTTCTGTACTTTGTTTTTGGTAGGTGAGTCCACCCAAGATGGCAAGTCAGGATCAGGTGACAAGATCAAGAGACGTGTGAAAACGCCCTACTCTCTTAAGCGGTGGCGCCCCTCTACTTGGGTGATCTCCACGGAACCCCTGAACTGTGAGGTCAACAACAACGGCAGCGAGCGGGCCGCTCATTCGAAATCAAGCACCGCCGTTTACCTCGCAGAAGGAGGCGCTGCCACAACCATGGTGTCTAAAGATATAGGAATGAATTGTCTGTGAAATGTTTTCAAGCTTATGGAGTAAAATTATTTTTTGCATCATTTAAACATGCAGAGGACATTTTTTAAAAAACTGCTTTATCTTCCTGTCAGCACCCTTCCCATTACCTGCAACAAGGACTCGCTTTAAATAGATTTCAGCTATGCAGAAAAATTTAGCTTATGCTTCCATATTTTTTAATGTTTTTTAAGTTTTGCACTTTTTGTTTAGTCTTGCTGAAGTTGTATTTGTCTGTTATGACCACAGAATTATACGTGTGTGTGTATCAAAAGTGGTCTCAAAATATTTTTTTAAGAAAAAAAGCAAAAACAGTGTATTGCTGATAATCAGTTTGGACCATTTTCTGAAGGTCATTAAAACAAGCAAATTAAGACAGGTTTGACCGCGGTAGTGTCTGGTATCCATGTTTTATTTCTGGGCACAAACTAGTTTATACGTTTTCAAATCTAACCCCAATGAACATTCTTTTCTCTTGTATTTTGTTTGAATGTGCAATCGTCTGGAGTTCACAAATAAGCCTTCTTGTAAGCCCTCTTCCTAACAGGGCACACATTCTTCCATAATATAATCATTTTCCTCTCCCGTTCTTCCATAATATACACATTTTTCACCCCATCTCCTATATTTTTTGTAGGTCAGTTCTATGACAGTGAATTTTGAACAGGTGAAAGCAGCTCCCTGCTTTCTGCTTTCTTTCTCCTTCTGGAGAGTGCAGAAACATGGTCTCAAAGGGCTTCAGAGAAGGAACTGCAAAGCCCATTTTGGAACGCCATTTCCTTTGACCTTCCAAAGCTTACACATTTCCTACCGGGCATTTTAATAAGCATGCTTGTTTCTGGTTGAAAGTCCATAAAAGAGCACAGAACAAAATACAGGAAATCAAATGTTAGCTTTTTTCCATTTTATTTTATTTTTCTATGTATGTTTATATTCCATATTCATTTATTTAAGAAATACATTTTTATCAGAAAACTTACAGAGCTAAACTTACATGAAATTTTTAAATAAGTTTCTGGTTAAGGCGATATAGTGTCATAACCTTCATTCTCTAAAAAGGTCATTTTTAACTCAAATAAAATTACATTTCTTGTTTATACCTTTAGAAGTAATTCATAGTTTTGAACCCGTAGTATCTTTTATTTTGTTCCCAAGCAAAGCCTGGTGACCTTACCTGAAATGGTTCCTCTTCCCATGACCTGAAACACTGTGTGGAAAAATCATCCAGCAGGCCTGCCGGATCCCTGCGGGACGGAGGGTTGCTGCCAAACATGTCGTTCTGAGCAGACTGAGGTTTGCAGTCTTCCTTTGTGAAACTCTTACTTCTCTGCTGTCCTGTTTTCATAACTTCCCCTTTTGCCAGTTTTTCACATGATCTTTGACATATGAACAGAATTTATTATTTCTGTTTTACTAGCGTATACCTTTTAGTGATAACATGCCCTTGAAATCATACTGCTTTTGGAAGTTTTCTTTGCTTCCTTCATTCTTCCATAATAATCTCTAAAACAGCAACCTCTGTATTTTTTTTAAATAAAGCACTTTCTGTCAAAAAGGGAATTTTTTTCTAAACAAATTATTTTCTGTCAACTTGCAAACCATGGTCTTATTTTCGATTCTGAGTACTTAATAGATATTAACTAAGTTCTAAGGTTTTTCTGAGATAAAAAATTAAGAGGAAAACACAAATCCCCAATTTCTTGATTTAGACCATTTCCTGAACAATACATTTTCATTTATATTCCTCTCTTCATCATTTAGCTACATATACATTGTATTTCTCAGTTTTTCTGTCCAAAATATTTATGACTTTTTGTATATAAGTCTTTTGTTATTTGCCATCTGCAGTGATTTTATGAGTTAGCTGTTATAGTACTTGCCATTTATTCAGCCTCATTGCTGAACAGTTCTCAATTCGTAGAATTAAGATCCTCTTACTAGTGCCCAGGTTTCTACCTTTTGTGCTTTACTGGCCCCCTCTTGATTCAGACCCTTAACGTATGTTTTAGTCTCCTGGCAGAGCCTTTTTTCATACAGCTATTATCTTTTGTCTGTGTAACAAATTTTTTTTATCTTTCCAGTAAATTTTTACTTAGTTCTCTTGTCTTTACATGTCTTTCAAATACATTTCAAGGTACTATTTTCAAACATTTCTGGGACAGCTTCAAATCAAAATATATTTTATCTCCAACTTGCAGCATTGAGGATAAGTGACCACTTGAGGTTTAACTCATCCTTTCCTGTGAGAACAGGAGTTATCTTACGTTCTGATATACTTTGTATTTGGGCCAGTCGATTGTAAGTTTTCCAACATTTTAACATTTAATAATAAAATGCTTTTAAAAATTAATATACTAGAGTAAAAGAACTCTGTATATTTTCCCATTTCATGCAAATGTGTTTAAAACAATTTCCCCAGTTTTATTAGACTCTTGAAAGATTAGGAAAGACAGAAAGCTTATATCAATAAATCTTAGATTACATTTTATATCTGATTTTTAGAATCTGTATTATACAAGCAAAATCACTTTAAGTGACTAAGCGCGAATTGATTGCTAACTTTATTCGTGTAATAATGTTTCAAAGCTGGTATTCAACTGAAATTGCAGAATGCTGCGTGTGGAGAAGAATTTGTGTCCTTAGAATAAAAGGGCATTCAATCATTAAAAATTACTTCACTGGACAGTAAGGACCTGAAAAGCATCATAATAGGCAGTCTATTATTAGTTCTTTTAACAAAAATCCTAACTGTATACCAGAATTAAGTCATTGAAATAACTTAATTTGATTTGCATTTAGACTAAAATGACTTACATATAAGTCTTAAAAACTTTTTCTAAACGCATACTTGAAAAAATACACTTGTAGAAAGTTATGAGAAGGAACATACTAAATTCTGGGATATACCTGCATTATTTCTTTTAATCCTCACAACAACCAGAGAAACATTATAATTGCTATTCCTACTTTACAGGTGAAGAAACAAAAGAGAAGCTAGGTACATAGTTTGTCCCAGGTTCAAAGCTGCGATTTTAACCTGGGTGTGCCTTTCCACATTCTTCATCACACCACAGTTTGTATGCTGTTTCACAGGATGTTAATGTACTGACATTTTGTAAGAAATTCACTCGTTATACTCCAGCACCGTTGATTTATATATAAGCCAAACCACATACTATAGTTTTAGCAATTAGGCAAACATAAGAAGTATAGACATGTTTATGTTTGTTGCTCTTAAATAATTACGAATTTGAGACAAAATTTGATCCTACATACGCCATCATGAATCTTAAAATCACTTCACCTAACCCATAGCATTCTTACATTGCAGAGCTAGCGGTAAAGTAAATTTAAGGGAAAAGTAAAGGTAGCTATGGGAACAGAGACTTTTTCCCAAATTTATGTCATACTAGATTTGGAACAGTTTAACATCAGTCTCATCAGTCCTTCTTAAAAATGTCTGCTTTCAGTGACTTTAGAAAATTTGTTATTCCGGAAAACTAGTTGAGTCGAATATAGGAAGGAAAAAAGATGTCTTGTTTGTAAAGCAGTTTAGTTTAGAATAACTTTCTTACAAGTATCTACTTGTTCTATAAAATATGTGTGTGTTCTGAATGTGAAAATAGAAAGGAGTACTGTACTCAAGTATATGTTTCAGTGGGAATTCTCACAAAATTTGTCAAATATTTTCAAGTTTGGCTTGAAAATGGAATAGCCGGTAGTCCCCAGCTATTTAAGTGAACTTCCCAGTCCCTATAACTCTTGAAAGTTATTTAAAATGGAAAAATATTTCAATAAATTTTGCTTCCTTTTTTCATATCTATAGACATAAATATTTCACTGGAGGTTGATAACTCCTAGAACTTGACATTAAATCGTATTCTATGTCATATTTTATAAATTATGTTGAACTTACTCCTAGTTTTATGGAGATTATTACGAAATTATTCATAGATTGCTTTGTGTATTAATTTATCTTACCAGCTAAGTCCTTCAAGTAACAATCTATACACGTTAGTTGATTGTCTAGATCACTCTAGAGATTGCATACATCCAGGAGTCCCTCTTAGACTGGGAGGTGTCTCAATATTCATACCCTTGACTGGCAGTGTTCTTTTCAGCAGATAAAATTGCATTTTAGCTTTTAGATTATGAACTATGCAAACTTTGTCCACATCTACCTTGCACTGTCCTCTCCTAAATGAACTCATGATTAAGTGAATCTGGTAATCATCAAGCTAGTAACACAAAAGTTATTTCCAAAAGAAGGCTTTTCTGTAAGTTTCCAAATTAACATAAAGAAAAGCGGAACTCAAAAGATGCTGTCAAGCACCTACCCATTTCTCTCTTTGAATCACCTCATTGTTTGTGTTTCATTCTATCCCTCAGCTATCAGACTTGCAATGTATGTGTCGGGGAAGTTTACTTCAGGTCCGTTCTGTCTCCTTCTTGTTTTAACTTTAAATCCATTTCTCCAACCCGGTAAGAAAAAAAGAACAGCTGCTTATCCTCCCCAATACTGTTTTCTAGTATGCCTCAACCTCCTCATTTAACATCTACATCTCGATTCTTCCAGATAAAATTGTGTCAAGTCCTTTAGCTTTTTCTCATCAGTCCTATTTTAATGACTATTTATATTTAAGAGAACATTAATTACTCCAGTTAATACTTCAGTGGTTTGATATAATTGAGTTAACATGTTATCATTTGACATTGGAGTCAGCCATCAGACCAACAGCAAATTGACACTTGGTTTTTGTATTATCTAACGTTTTCTATTAAATTGTGGAATTTTGTGCTTTTATATTTTCATTAGCTGTAATAGAAAGCCATGCATACAGAATTGCATAACATTTTGCTATTAAAATTGTTTAACCTATATTGCAGCAAGCTTAGTGTTATAACTGAACCACAACAATGTTTTACATGTTTGTTTATATCAAATATTGTGTTAAACACTAAATGCAAGATTAACTTTCAGAAACTCTATAGACATCAGGTATTATCTATGAACATTTTCGAGGACCACTTTTGAGATACTTAACCCTTGTTTTGCAACGTAGAGTCAGCTGTAACAACTTTCATTTATCTTTTTTTTCTTCATTTTTTTGAGACAGGGTCCCTTTATGTGGTTCAGATTGGCCTTGAACTCACTATGTAGCCCGTGCTGGCCTCAAACTCACGGTGTTCCTCCTGTCTCAGCCTCCCGAGTGCTGGGATGACAGGTGTGTGCCACCACGCCTGGTTCATGTATCTTTGACTGAGTAAAATTGAGTGTTTGCATAGAAAGAAAAACTTACAAATTTATCTCATGGCAGATACATTTGAATGTAAACACTTAAGGATTTATGCTGTATACGAAAATTATACCCGAAATAAATACTGTATCTTTAAAAATTCCTATTCCATTATTACTGTGATAGAGTATTTGTAGTGTTACTATTAAAAATTATAAACATACACATTTCTTTCTAAAACCCAATTTGAACCCACATTAAAATATGGGTAAGAGAGAAGGAATCTTTAGAACTCAATTATTTCATTAGGGTGTCCAGTTTATGACTAATTTTTTTCTTTTGACAATACTGGGGATTGAACTCTGGGCCTTTGCACTGAGCTACATCCCTGGGCCCAGGCTAGCCTCAAGTCTGTGGTCTTCCTGCCTCAGCCTCTCACCATGCTGAGATTACAGGCATTCACCACCACACCCAGCTTTGTGACTGAATTTTTAATAAAACTAGAGTACTTGAAATTACAATTTGATTTTTTTCGAACACGTAGATTTTTCCATTTTATTTGTACTTTAGATTTCAGAAACATTTTTATGTTTGAGAATCACACATATTACTTAAGACTCAGGGCCCCTTTCATCTCTTTGTACACTGAAAAAGTTCAATTAGTATAAGTGGGTAATTAGACCCAGCTGAATATTCAAACTGTTTGTTGCACAGTTCATTTAATGTTTCATCTTATTTGACTTAATTCACATAGAAAGACTATCAGTTTCATTAATCATAAAAACTCACCCAGTTCTGTAATTACTAAATAGAAAAAATGATTCAACTAATTGGCTACTTGTTATAGCAAATTTAGGCCTTAGAGTTGAAATACCAGCTTCAACCTTTCTGTTCTTTGGTTAAATAGTTGTGTGAAATGAGACAAATCATTTCCCTTTGTTTTGTTTTTTTAATAATGGAATGTGTAAAGTAATTCCTCTGAGATAAATTTTTTCTTAAGAGGTAATTTAACATTACAAATCTAAAAGTGAACTAAGGAGTTTATAGCTATAGTAATGGTGTGGATGATTTTGTGAAAGGTAATCTATGGTAACCCGTGTCATCCCACTGTCAGGGCCAAACAGAATCATTTGAATCAGACAAGCTCCACATCTCAATTGGTATGCTGTATATTTAAATCCTAGCAATGAAGTTATATGTAATCAGTCTCTTGTCTCAGGCTCTCCTCTTTGTTATCAGTCTTCTTAGGTATGTAAAAGAAACATTTTTAAAGAAGCTTACCAATAAAAATACAAAAAGAAAAAAAAACCCTAAATTCCTAAAAGATGCAATTCAAAAACAGGATATAATTTAACTTTGAATTGCTTGATTGCTGTGGCTTTACTTTTTGTGGTCACATTTATTTATTTAAATGATTTTTGTATGCCTTGTTTTCATTTCCATAGATGTTATATTCTGTAAGTGTTTGTGTGAGCTGGAATCATCCTTAGTTTTCTGTTGACAATTTTTCAAATGAAGATACATGAATAGTTGTAAAATACACTAACTCTTAGGGTATTGTAGCTGAAACATGGAGACGTGTAGCTGCCGTGCTTTTTCTGAATGGACGGGAGAAACACAAGCTACAGAGTATTCATTTCTGAGGATGCTTTTCTGGAAAATGAAAGGCTGAAAAATACTGGCACTTCCTCAGAACCCTCTTTCTTGTTAACGGGTATCTTTTGTTGGTGTGTTTTGCTCTTAACATTAAAAATAGAGTATCATATATGAATTTATGAATAATTACTTTCAGTTACTTCGCTTTTGTATAAGCTGTCTGAGACCTTGCTATGCTGTATAAGTTGTGTTTGATGGATCAGTGTGAGTATGAAATAAAGCAAATCACTTTTCTTTTGTATTATCTATGGATGCCACTATGAAAGCTGACATTAAGCCACTAAAGAGTTTTCTATGAATAAGTGTAAGTAAATGCTTTGATATATATAAACCTAAATAAAAAGATTGTATTGATACAGAGACATTGGAGAAGGAGATTTTACGACAGTTCTTTAGGTTTAAAAAGGCTTGCTGTAAAATGGTGCATTATTCCATTTATTAAAGATCATATTAATGACAACGGTAATTGTATTTTCTTTATTTTATGAGGTCTCCAGTATGATAGTATGATAGTTTAGCTAGTATGATATTTTAGTTATTTTACACTAGAATAGTAAATGTTCTGTCTGATACAACTTTCATAACTCAAGATACATTTTTTAAAATCAGCTGAAATTAGAATAATAGTTGCTACCTCCTGACCACCTACAAAACATGCTGGGCACTGTTAATTATTTTACATAAACCATTATGTTAGTCAGCTTTCCATTGCTGTGACAAAATACCTGAGAAAGTCAACTTGAAGAGAGGAAGGAATGATTTATCTTGGCTCATGGAGGTTTGGAGGTTTCAGTCCATCGTGGGCTGTCTCCACTGTAGACCTGGGGTAAAGAACAGCATAGAGGGAAGGTGCGGCAGAGGAAGGCTGCATACCTGAGAGCAGCAAGGAAGTAGAGCTAGAGAACCAAAGAGGAGGGTCAGGAATGAGATTACCCTTCTGAGGCAACGCCAGTGACAGACTCCCTTACTAGGCCCTAAGAGCTCACAGGTGACCTGTTGATGACTCAGTGGTAGCCCTTTGATGAGGCTCCGGCCTTCAGGGTCTAACCACCTCTCTAGGCCCCACCTTTGAGCTTGTTATTTTGGAGATCAGGCCCTCAGTAACATGAGTTTGGGGGGATATTTCAGATCCAAACCGTAATAAGAGTTAATAATTCTCAGGAAAATCCTACAAAATACATATTTTCTCCCTTTTATAAGTGAAGAAATTGAAGATCAAAGAAATACTTTGCTGAAAGCCACAAGTCCTAACACATTTTCCACTGTAGTTTTGGCAAGGGGTGCGTGGTAGGGATTGAACTTGGAGCCTTGCACTTGCTGGGGTCTACCACTTGAGCTAAATCTGCAGCCCCTTCTGTTGTACTTTGAACCATAGCTTTCAAGCTTAATGGGGGCTGGGGATTTAGCACAGTGATTAGAGTACTTGCCTTGCAAGCACAGGCCCTGAGTTCGAGCCCCCGTGCCAAAAAAAGAAAACGAAACAAAGAAAATGGCTCAATAGAGTAGCCAGGAGCATGTGGGAAATCGTTTAAGGATGCTGAAAGGTAGTATTCAAATTGCTACTTCTATTCACCTCAGATTGTGGCTGTACTTATTCAACAATTTTTTGGTTAGACCTTTATATTTTTAGAAGCCTTTCTTTTTTCCTTTCTTTTTGTATTTTTAGAAGACCATCTTTCTTTTTTTTTTTTCTTGGTCCCAAATTCCTGGCACTCAAGCAATTTTCCTGTCTTAGTTGCCCAAGAAAGGCTACAGGTGTGTGCCATCACACCAGGTACAGGCCTTTCACAAAGGAATATGAGTTTGGGAGGGCAGCACATTATTCTGCTGTCTGTCTATTTTGTGGTGCCAAGGATTGAACCCAGGGTCTACACACTGAGCTCTGTTCCCAGCCCTTTCTTAATTTTTTATTTTGAGACAGGGTCACAATTGCCCCAGCTGGGCTCAAATTCACAATCCTGCTTACAGGAGTGTTCCGCCATGCCCAACTCAACATAGATTAATTCAGTGTGTCGGCTGTGTGTCCTTCAGCAGGACTCTGTGTCTGTGGGGCAGCGTGTTCAAAAGGGTGCTGAACCACTTTACCCAGATGCCAAGGGTGTGTGTGGTGGAGAAAACAAGAGGCCTAGTCCCCTAGGCTCGGCTGCCTTCTTACGTAACACTTATGGGGTGGGTAACAGATTCGTTGTAGCTCTTTCCTGTTGAGTCCCGTACCTAACCTTGCAATCTGCAGCAATGTTACAGGGTAGGTAGCAGTTTTCCACAGGACTCATGGAACTGAGCTGGGAGGTAGCTCAGTGCAGATGGCACCACAGAGAGGTGAGGATGGTGACGTGAATAGATAGTTAAATGTTTAATAATGACATGCCGAACCTTTTACTATTGACTTGCCAGAGGTAAAATTACTTTCATTCACACTTACTGTCTGGTCTATCTCCCCAGTTTGCATTCTTCTCTACAAAGGATTATCCTCAGCTAATGATCATGTTTCTATAATGTTTTAAAATAAAAGGCCAAATTCTACCTTTGCAGTTTTCATTTTAATGGTGTAGTTTATTACTTACTTTAAAAAAATTGAATACTTGGTCAGACGTGATGGCACACACCTTTAATCCCAGCACTGAAGGAGGCTGAGGCAGGAGGATGGCAAGTTTGAGTCCCACCTGGGTAATTTAGCAAGACCCTGTCTCAAAAAGGGCCAGGGATGTAGCTCAGTGGTAGAGTGGTGGTTCAATACCCACCACCAAAAAATTTTTTGAATAATTATTACTGTACTGAGAGATATTAAAAAGTATGCTATGATTCCTCTTCTCCAGGAACATAAGCCATGGTCTGGAGGAGATACAGCCTACACAGAAAATGGTTACATTTAAAGGAGACGGCAAGTAAGTACCCAAATAATGGGAAAGCATGTGCTCACCGTGTATTTCAAAAGCCGAGGAAGACTTCAGCTGAGCAGGATCCTCCCGGGACTGGCGGGATTTCAGCAGGACCCTGAAGACAGAACCTGTGACGCGCGCAGCGGCGCGGAAGAACGTGGACCCGCACTCGGAGAGTCAGCCTTCTGTCTGGGCCTGCCGTCGCGGGTGACGGGGAGACCAGAGAGCAGTGTGAAGAAGCCTGGACGTGCAGGTAGGCAGCGAGTGATGCACGGGGTCAGGGAAGCCGCGGTACCGTTTCCACTGTGCCCAGTGCGTCCCTTTTCCGAGGAGCATCAGGAGCTGAGGAAGTGTTCACTGCAGGGACGTGATTTCCAAGAAAATTTTCGCTTGCCTGGTGCTTCCCTTCTCCCATCAAGTCCTCAGTCAGCCCGCTTAACTTCCCTACCTTGGAACTCTTGCTTCCCTCTCAACTAGAAAGGTGCCAAAACTCTATTCAAAGATACGAGCACTCTTCACTTTTATGTTTGATTTTTTTAAAAAAAATTTGTGACAAATGGAACAGACAAAAAAGGTTTTCCTTTGTTTACCAACCTTTTCAACGATGATTAAACTCGTCGTTTATGTAAAATGTCATGAAAAATATGCTTAAATGCCTAACAAAGATGTAAAGAAATACATCATCCTTTATATGTCCTGCAGAACTTCAGAACTGCTCCGTTTTTAAAAAGTCAATGTTTTATCTATGTTTGGTAAATAGGCTTATTAAACTGGTTTATCTATGATACTTGGTGATATCTTGTAGGATTTATAGCCTTTCACTTTTTAGAAAGGTAAGAAAAAAATCAGTAAGAATTGCTACATTGCTGTCCTCTCATCTCTACTGCCTCTTCTTCCCCGAGTTTCAAAACCCGCCACGAGCTGTTACAAGGCAGTGGAGCTTCCTTTTTTTTAGTTCCTCCCTGCTCCAAAGCTGTTTTCTACCCACTGCCAGTCAGCTCTGTCAACCAGCTTACCGGTCCGTCAGGCTCATGCTCCTCAACCTGAAATTCCATGGTGTCTACCTGCAGTACTCACACAGCATTCCAACCTCATCTTCCTCTACCTCCATCCTAGTTAATAGCTACTTGTTTATCTCTTTACTAGGTTTACTAGGTTGCAAGACTTGCAGCAGGGAGGAAATATTACCAGTTTGTTCTGTCTCTGCAGAACCAATGTTTAATTCCTTGGTATGCGGACACTAAAACAGTCTCTCTCTCTCTCTCTCTCTCTCTCTCACTCACTCTCTCCCTCTCGCTCATCTGTCTGTCTCTCTGTCTCTGTCTCTCTTCCCCTCACTCCCTCTCTCTTTTCATTTACAAAGTACATTCTCATTTAACTTCTATTGACCAGGCTTCTTAATCCATCTGAGTTACTCTATGTGCTTGAAAGTAATTTAACTTTAGGTCATTCAGTAAGTTATTCTGTGGGCTCTGTGGTATATTTGTGGGGTTAAAATTGAACAAAATGATAAGCACTGAGGAAATATGTCTGTGTGCTATATTTATGATTCATGCAAAGA
This sequence comes from Hystrix cristata, assembly GCA_004026905.1. Classification (NCBI taxonomy): domain Eukaryota; kingdom Metazoa; phylum Chordata; class Mammalia; order Rodentia; family Hystricidae; genus Hystrix; species Hystrix cristata. The sequence continues at coordinate 55,668 of PVJO010001334.1, forward strand.
ACTTTAAATAAATGAGTGCCGGTATTACCCACAAAGTACTTTCAAGACTATGACTTTAGAAAGAGTCTGGAAAACAGGTCCTTCAGAAAATGCTTTTAACTTTTTGCTCTTTTGCTACAGTGCTTTACTCCTTACCGTTTCAGCAATCTTTTAACCACTAGGTGGCTCTATTATTCCATGTTCTGATAGATGGAGGCCTCCATTCTTTCCAGATTAAAATCTCCTGTTGAGTTCAGTTCATGTTTTCCTATTGATTATGAATATTCAGCAGGGCAAGATATGTGAATACTATGTACACTGAAATAATCCAGTGCTTTCATTGGCTGAAGTCTGGGCTAGACCCTCGGGCTACCGGAACAGCACTCACTAAAGCCCGGCCTTTGTGAACATGATCTCACCCCACGACTTCACTTTGGTTCTGCAATGATGTATAATTTACAATTTCTGGAACACTGGAAAAGGTGCCTTTCTTGGAAGCCCAGCATTTGCCAGTATTCCATCAAAGTTAGCAAAGTTCTATAATGATACTTTATAAGCAAAGTAAGGTAATAAAAACTATTACTGACTTTGGCTTCTTTGATATTTAATTTTTGAGGAAACAATTTGTGATTATTTTATCTAGTTACTTTCTACCTTAAAATCACATTCTTACTAATATTATGAATCTCTAAACAGTATATAGCTTCCTGTTACTGTAACAAAAAATCTGAGGCAATTAATTTACAAGGCAAAAGACTTATTTTGGCATCTATTTCTGGAGTTTCCAGTCCAAGGCTGGGCAGCCTCACTGCTTTGGGCTCTGGTTAAGGTGTCCTGTCTTGACGGAACACACAGTGGAATAAACTCTATCAAGCCAGAGACTGAGGCGACTGAGAAAGCAGGGTCCCACAGTGCCTTCGAGGGGATCCCCAGGAGCCTAAAACCTTCCTCTAGGCCCCATCTCCGAAAGGTGCTACCGCCTTCCAGTAGTCCTGCCCAGGACTGAGCCTTTAACATCTGGTCTCTGGGGTAGAACCATACAAACTACAGCAGTCTTCAGTGTTATTCTGTTGCCATCATGACAAGGATTGTGTTCCTATTACTATGAGGCTTTCGTACCTTTAAGTCTCTCTCCATTAAGATGCCTCCAGATATAAAAACTGACAAGAAGTCCTCTACTTTTAAGAACTTATTTGGAAGTTTTAGATGATAAATTCAGCTTCTGAGATTTGCTTCATTCAAGATGAAAATGAAATAGGAAAAAAATGAGACATCACTGCATCCCAATATAACAAAGTACCTTAAATGGTTGGGAGAATGTTGAGCTGTCGCGGATGATCTATTTGACTTAGCAATTGATGTTTAGCCTGTAGGATAAAAGCTCCATCCTTTCAAAAGTATTTCCCCAGAAATATTTTATATTTTCCAACCCAAAGCAGATCAGAAGAATTAAAGCAAGAAACCAAAAACCAGAATTCTCCAATTCACAGTTTCTCTGAAACTGTGGAAATAGCCTCTCTCTACATACTCTAAGGTATGTAAGTTGTGTTCTAGCTAGACCATCCTCTCAGGAACTTTAGATTATCTATGTTATTTACTTATCTGACATACAAAAAAATATACTTTGGTCTCTAGGAAAGAATGATAGGATGAGCTGACTTACCTAGCCAGCTGTCTTGTTTGGTCTGCAGACTCTTTAAAATTTTTTTTTATTTGAGTGCCTTTTTATCTAGCACCTGGACTTTCCCCAAGCCCATAAATTCCCAGTTGTCATACCAAACAACATTTACCCATTTACGTCACCTTCCAAATCTTTGTAAACATTTGGTGTGTACCTGCCCCAAGAATTTTCATCCCACACAAAACATGAATGTAAGGGCCTAGAGGAAATGCTCGGCATTTTAGAATAAACGTAAGAGCGCGAACCCTGGCTAAAACTTTGAAATCTGGCAGGGTTCTCTCGGTTGGTGAGCACTTCACTTCTTCCAGAGCAGTCCAGTGTGACCTTAGTTATCTGTCCTTCCATGTCCTCCTTTTGAATCCTGCACACAAATAGGGTCCAATACTCATTTGTGGTGTTGATGACTACTTTAAAAAAAAAAAAAGCTGCATTATCCTGTCCCAGTGTGGCAAATCTTAAACAAAAAATGAACATTTTGGGGCAGAGGATGTAGCTCAGTGGTATGGTGCTTACATATCATGTTCAGGTCTTAGATTTAATTCCCAGCACCAGAAAAACAGAAAAGTTAAAAAAAAAAGGAATGCTACTCTTGGAAAAGGAAAAGTGAGATAAAAGGAGTTTAAAATCAGCCTTTTTGAATGACAGGACCACAAAGATTTAAAATAATAGTAAAGACTGGCAGTAAAATGCAGCCTCTCCAGGACCTGGAATCAGGACATCTGGAAAACTGAGTGAAGAAAAAAGAAGTCACTTTCCAGAAATCAGGAGGGAGCTGACAGGAAGACTAGAAACTACAAAGAAGCTAGAAAAACTGAGCACAGCACAGAGGAAAGAGCAAAGCAGCTGGCAGTGCTGCCCCCAGCTCTTGTCTGCCCCAAGAAAAGCCCACAGTTATTAAAAACTGCAAAGCAACATGGAGTTTTACTCTGCAAGTAACTCCTTCTGGGTGAGAGCTGCAGACCAACTACAGAGCACCTAGACTTCAGGGCCTCGCGCCACCCTGCTGCAGTGACTGAGTAGGAGACCGAGAGAGGGTGCGGGATTAGTTTCCCGAGGCGTTTAGAGCTCAACGTGACGCTGGCAGATGAAGCCGGGGGAGGCGGCGGGTCCCTGAGGTGTGCCCTGGAAGGTCTCTCTCCCCCTCCTCCCCGATCTCTCTCTGCTTCCCACCACCATGCAGGGAGCTCTTTCCCCTCAGCCAGACCCCTCGCCATGCCGCCTGCCTTTCAGAGAGTCGGCTACGGACTGAAACCTACAAACTGTGAGCCAAAATAAACCTTTCCTCCTTAGGGCTGTGGGTGTTGAGTGTCGTGTCTCCGTGCCAGAGGCCGGTGCTCAGCCTGGGGCATCTGGACAGGCCTCAGGAGCAGAGGGGCGCTTCACAAACCCACAGCCCATCAAGCCAGGCGGAGAAGGCTGCGCTGGAGACATGCAGAGGGACACTCGACTAGGAGTGAATGTGGCCCTCGGGGGACGCCACTGGCCAGCCACACCCAGCAGGACTCAGCACTCTGAAGAAAATGTGTGTGAGAACAAAGTAGCTCTCAGCAGTGACTCAGTATCCCTCCCTCAGACTTGGCCGATTCCAAGACTGCAGACCCTGGAAAGAAACCACACTTTCAAAAACATGAAGGAATTTATCTGGCCTCTCTTCTCTTTTTCTTCATAGTTTTTTTTTTAAAGTTTTGGGTTTTTTTTTTGTTTTTTTGGTTTTTTTTTTTGCTCTCTTTTTTCTTCTTTTTCTTGTTTGTACTTTTTTGTTGCTTTTGTCTAATTCTATTAATTTTGTGTTCTTTAGTAGAATCTTTTATCTCCCTTTTCTCTCCTCCTTCTCATCTTTCTTTTCTTTAGTTTGCAAATTTTACTTCTTTTGATTCCCCTTTCTCTACTCTCTCCATTTTTATTAGTATTACTATTAAATGTAGTTATTAATCTTCAGGCATTTAGCTGACCTTATGCTATTATTGTTCAATTCTTTTCTATTATCAATGGTGGTATAGTTTTTTTCATTTAGTAGATATTTATCATACATCAATTTTGGTTTGTTTAGTGTCTATTATAATTACAGGTCTCTTTTTTGTTGTTAAGGGTGGCACAGTGGTAGCTTTTATTGCTTCTTGGTTTTATTGGTTCTCAGTTTTATTGGTTCTGGTTTTATTGGTTCCTGATGTGGTGACCAGTTTGTCTTTGACTCTATTGTTGTTGCTGATTTTGTTGCTATGGCCAGGCTGACATTGTTTTTCCTATCACTGTATGCCAATATCTGGTTTGTCTTGGGTCATCAACAATGCTGTGGTTCATTTCTGGAGGACTGTACTCTCCCCTCCCCAAATTAATATAGAGAGTTGGATCCTGGGACAGAGGCAAAGGACTACAGTTAGCCATTCCCACTGTTATTCACTGTAAAGCAGACACTAGCTAAAGAGATCTCCATTTAGCAACAATGTAATGACAATATAATCAACCCTTAGCTCTCAGCACACATACACATACACACACATGCACACACACAGAACGAAACATGAGAAAACAAGGCAACAAAACAGTACAAGAACTTCCAACTCAAAGAATAGAAGGGAAAACATGGAAACAAAGGTTTTGTAAATAAGGAAGGGAGGAGGGATTTAAGGGAGGGGAGGAGAATGGGAAAAAAGAAGGAGCAAGATATATCATGTACAGGTACAAATTCCCTATGATGAATATTATCATTATATGTATCTGTAACGTATCACTAAAATAAAATAAAAAAAAAATAAAGAACTTCTGACTTCCCCAAAGATGATCCACTGGGCATCCATGGGGAAGAAATTAAATGCTAAACAGCTGAATTATATGAAGTGATAGGAGACAAAAACAGATCAAGCTCAAAAATGATATAACTAATCAGATAATGGAACACATAAACAAAAAGATCAGTGAGCTTACAGAAGACACTGAAAGAAATCTAGCTGAGCTGAATGAAATGAGATGAAACATGAATGACCAGTTTAGCAAAGAGTTAGAGTCCACAAAAAGGCACCAAACAGAAATTCAAAGGGTAAATAATTCTCTTGAAAGTATGGGCAGCAGAAGTGACCAATGTGAGGACAGATTGTTAGAGCTAGAAGAAGGGCTGATGTGTCTGGCCACGTACTCAGAGGTACCTTAAAAAGAAGAATTAAACACAAAAAATGGATCCAACAGCTACTAGGTGATGCAAAGAAGGCTAAGATTAATTGGAATTAGTGAAAAATCAGCAGATAATGCAAATGACATTTAAAAAATCTGCTTACAGAAATAATAGCAGAAAAAATTTTCCAAGTACAAGGAAGAACAGAGAAGCAAGGCATATAGAACCCCAAATAGTCATAAACAGAAAAAGATTTCTCCACAAAATCTTTGGGGTTGGGGGATGTAACTTAGCGCCAAGTCCCTGGCTTCAATTCCCAGTATTGAAAAACAAAAATAAATAAACGCGAATGAAAAATCGCCCCACAGTTTTGGTTTTTTCTTATTTTTCCAAACATCCTCTTATATGCTTTGCTTATTTGTTGCATTTCGTATGCAATGGATAACTTACAGTTTCACTTTGGAGAAGGTTATCAGTGCTACTTAGCCAGTTAAACTGGGTTTTCTAGACCAAAATGTAAATGAGATTCAGGGTAGAATTGAAAAGATGTGTATCCCACTCCACAGTATATGGGTCCCCCTCTAACTTAAGTAACCGCCTCCCCAAACAGCTAATGTAGTAAGCAGAAAGGAAATTAACCTCCCAACTTGAACACGGAAAAAGCATACACATTTTAGAAGATTACTCTGTGTGTGCGTGCGCGCCGGTATGTGTAACCCAGGGCCTCCCCAGGTACAAACTCCACTGAGGTCACTCTCAGCCCCTTCAGATTACCAGAACTTCCCCCGAATCTCACTAAATTCCTTGACTTTTTCAGATAAGCCCCCTCTGGCAGTACTGACTTCTCCACGGGGTGCCCTTCGCAGCTGGGATTAGGGACCGAGTTCCTGGTTCTTGTCCGTGTGGGGCGGGGGAAGAAGGGAGAGAGACGGGGGGAAGGCAGGAAGGCAGGGAAGAAGGGAAGAAGGAAGGGAGTCAAACTAAAACTGAGAAAACAAACCAAAAACAAGAACAGTGCCCGGAACTCACAAACGTCACAGACCAGGCCCCCCTTGGTCTCTAGAACTCAGAAGTGGCAAAACAGGGAATTTATTCTTGCAAAAAGGTAAAGAACGAAGTGGTTTGAGTGGGCCGCGCCGTTCTCCGGAGAACGGGAACCTGCAGCCTTTCCCGGGCCGCGGGGAGCCCTGGAGCGCATCGCCCTTTGGCCGCCCGCCTTCCCGGCCTGCGGGCTCTGCCGCAGCTTCTCCGGAGGGGTCCAGCTTGCGCGGCCCCGCCCCAGCCCGGGCAGGCCACGCCCTACGCTGGGCAAGCCCCGCCCACACCCGGGCAAGCCCCACCCACACTCCCGAGCGAAGCCCCCGGCAAAGCCCCGCCCATGCCCCAGAAAGCCCCGCCCAAACCCTGTGCAGGCACCACCCCACACCCCGGGCAAGCCGGGGCCTAGCTCGCGCTGGCCCAGCGGCACCACTGAGCTAGTTTTAAATTGTTGCTGCTAAGATCCAGGTCAAGCCTCTTTGGCTTCACTGTTATATTCTGAGTAGGTATGTTTGAGCTCTTGGGAAAAAAATCTCATTTCTCTGGCTTTGCAGGTGTCTTTACTCAGTATGTAGGCTGGTCATCTTGGCAAGAGAAGGACCGGGCGCTATCAGAGGACGTAAAAGGAATTAAGATGCGCCATGTCCATCTACCACCTCCCCACCATGAATGTATTCGTTATGTACCGCAAACATGTACTGATAAAAAAGAAAAATAATAATAAGATCATGGCAGAGAGCCACTTGTCCAAAAAAACGATTTTATTAATAAACAAGATTTTTTTTCCCCAAAGCCAGGATCTTCACACTCAGCTACATCCCCAACCCTTTTTAAATTTGTTTCTCATTTAGAGACAAAGTCCACTAAGTTGCTAAATTACCCAGGCTAGGCTCAAATTTGAGATTCTCCTGCCTCAGCTTCTCAAAATTCTGGGATTGCAGGTGTGCACCACCACAGCCATTTTAGGCATTCATTGTTATTAAACAGCCATACACATTTTCTAATTTACTTATTAAACTGCAACTTGTTCATTTCATAAAATGAAATATGTTTTTAGCATTGGTAGTATAGAGTAAAATAATATATGAAATACTGTAGGGTTTTTTTGCTCATGATATTGTTTTATTACAAATACAACCTCACTAATCCTAGAAGCATAAATGGTTGTTTATTAATTTTTGCATTCTGGCATGGAAGTTTGTTGCCTGCAGACCTTAATTATATTACATCTTTTATATATGGCCCAAGACAATTCCTCTTCCCTCACTGTGGCTCACTCAAGCCAAAAGTTTGGACACGCATAGTTTAAATGATCATGGTGTGACCAAATAGTAGTTTTTCTGTTTCTAGATCTCGAGAATCACACACTCTTAGATATTTTGAAGCTACTGTTTCAATTGAAAAATATAAGCCTGGGGTGTAGCTCAGTGGTAGAGTGCCTGTCCAGATTGCAGGAGGCCATGAGTTATATGCCCAGTACCACAATCAGTCAATCATTCAGTCAGTAAGTAAAGTACCACAAGAATCTGATATGATGTTTCCTCACGATGCCCTAGAGCAACTCTAACCTGTTACAAGCTGACTCTCGAAATACCTGCATAGCGAGCCTGCACACGGCCTACTCTACAACTGGAGATTCTCGTACTTTCATATGAAATACTGAGGCATGAGTGATACAAATGTGTTACCATGAGGCTTCCATTGTGGAATAACAACAATGACTGATACCAAATTTAGATTAACACAAGAATTTCAGAGGGAGGCATATTCTATCACTGACTCAATATTCCATTGAAAAGAGGCACCACAGTTCATTTATACATAGTCGACTTCTCTTTTTAAATATTTTATTAGTCCATGTTTGCAGCACATGATTACATTTATCATGGGGGATTTGTACGTGTACATAACACATCTTAATTCTGTCTTGGTCCCCTTCACCTCCCATCCCTCCCCCCTCCCTCCAATTCTCATTCCCATTTACAAAAGCTCTATTTCCATTTTTTCTTCAATTTTTCTTTTTTCACTCCTTTTCCCTTCCCATCCTCTCCTTCCCTCCTTCTCTTGTTTCCCTTCCCATTTAAAAAGATCTCCCTACTTCCTAGTATCTATTTTTTATTTTGTTCTTTTATTTTGGGTTTCTCATATAAGATAAACCATGCAATATTTAAGCTTGTGTATCTGATTTATTTCACTTAGCATTATGGTCTCAAGGTACATCAATTTTCCTATAAATGATTCAAGTTTATTCTGTTTTATGGCACAGTAGTACTCCATGTGTATAGATGCCACATTTTCTTTATCCATTTATCTGTTGGTGGGCATATGGACTTTTTCCAAGATTTAGCTATTATGAATTGTGCTGCTATAAATATAGGTATGCATGTATCAATGTAATATGATGACTTTAACTCTTTCAGGGAGATATCTAGAAGGGAAATAGCTGGGTTAAATGGCATTTCTATTTTTAGCTTTTTGAGGAATCTCCATACGGATCTCCATCATTGTTGTACTAGTTTACATTCCCACTAACAATGTAGAAGGGTTCCTTTTTACCTGCAGCCTCACCAACATTTGTTATTATTTGATTTCTTGATGATGGTCATTCTTTCTGAAAGATGGTATCTTAGTGTTGTTTGAACTTGCATTTCTCTAATGGCCAGAGTGGTTCAACATTTTTCATGTATTTATTGGCCCTCGGTACTTCTTCTGAGAAGTGTCTATTCATTTCAGTCACCCATTTTTTGGATGGGTCTTTTGTTTTGAGGAGGTTATCTTGTTGCTGTTGTTGTTTTGAGACAGGGTCTCGCTATAAAGTTCAGGATGTCCTTAAATTCACCGTGTATCCCAGGTTGGCCTTGAATTTGTGGCAATCCTCCTGCTTCATCTTCCCAAGTTCTGGGAGTACGGCTGTGCACCAACCACCACATTGGCTGGTTTAACTCTTTTGAGTTCTTTTTTGTTGGGGGGGTGCCAGGGATCAAACTCAGGGCCTTGTGATTGCTAGGCAAGTGCTCTACCACTGAGCTAAATCCCCAACCCCTTGAGTTCTTTTCATATTCTAGGTGTTAGTCTATTGTCTGAGGAGTAGTTGGCAAAAATTTTTGCAATTCTGTAGGTTGTCTCTTCATTCTGTTGTTTGTTGTTTGCTTGAAAAGATTCAAGCATTTTTAATTTGGTATGATTCTGTTTGATTTTTGGTATTGCTGCTTGTGCCATTGGAGTTCTGTTCAGGAGGTCTTTGCCTATGCCTATGTCTTTATCTATTTTATCTTCCAGTAGATTATTTCTGTTTTTAACAATTAGCTCTTTGATTTTTTTTTTTCAGTGAGTGATATGGGACTAAACTCTATCTTCTGCATGTGGACATCTGATTTTCCTAGCATCATTTATTTTTTAAACTTTTTTTATTAGAACATATTTAGCAGACATATTGATCACATTCATGTTAGGGAATTTGTACTGTGCATAATATATCTTAATTCTTTTTTTTCCCATGCCCCTCTCCTCCTTTCAAGCCTTCTTCCCCTCTTTGTTTTCACAAGCTTTGTTTCTGTTTTTTTCCTGCCATTCTCTTTTTTCTTTTTCCTTTCCTTCCCTTCTCCCTCCCCTCTCCCTTCTCGCCCTTCCCAGTTGAACATGTTCTTTCCACTTTGCAGTAGCTATCCACCATTATGCTCCTTGTTCACCCTTTGGGTTTCTCACACGGGAGAAACAATGTGATGTTGTGTGTCCAACTTATTTCACTTAAGATTTTGGTCTTGAGGTGCTTATATTTTCCTACAAAAGATTCAAGTTTGTCTGTCTTCACCCAGCATCATTTTTTAAAGAGCCTTGTTTCCTCCAGTGTATGGTTTGGCCCTTTGTCAAGATCAGACGGCTGAATGTGCCTGAGGTTTTTTCTTCTTCCTCTGTTCCATTCCATTGATCCACGTGTCTGTTTTTGTGCCAGCGCCATGTTGTTTTTCTCATTGTTGCTTTGTAATAGAACTTCACATCTGGGATTGTGGTGTCTCCTGCTTTGCTGTTGTTACCCGGAACTGCTTTTGCTATTCTGGGCCTCTTCTGGTTCCATATGAATGTTGGATTGTTTTCTCTACATCTGTGAGTAATGCTGCTGGTATTTCGAATGGGATGGCACTAAATCTGTATATCAGTTTTGGAAGTATGACTATTTTGACTATATCCAGGAATACGAGATGTCTTTCCATTTTCTGATCCTTGTTTCCAAGCCTAGTTTCCGTTTTTTTCTTCAATCTTTTTCAGAGTGATGAAATTTTCATTGTAAATGTCTTTCACTTCCTTGGTTAGGTTAATTCCCAAGTATTTAATTTTTCTTTTTCAGTGGGTTTATTATTAGTGTATAGGAAACTTGATTTTATGTGTTGATTTTGCATCCTGCTACATTGCTGAATTTGGTTATTAATTCTAGGAGTCTTTTAAGGGGAAAGATTTATATGATCTGAAGAGAAGCCAGAGTATCCCTAGGCGTCTGTTAGTGGAATTTTTAGTGTCTTGTAAGTTGAGGATCATGTCATTTGTGAATAATGATACTTTGACTTCGTCCTTTCCTATATGTATCCCTTTTATTTCTTTCTCTTGTCTGATTGCTCTAGCTAATGTTTTGAGGACTATGTTGAACAGGAGTGGTGATAGTTGACATCCTTTTTGTTTCTGATTTTAGAGGGAAATCTTTCAGTTTTTCCCTATTTAATACGATGTTGGATGTAGGGTTTTTGTAACTGGCTTTTATCAGATTGGTCCTTCTGGATCTAAGGTCCTTCTATATCTATTTTCTTCAGGGCTTTAATCATGAATGAATGTTGCATTTTGTCAAAGACTTTTTCTGCACCTATTGAGATGATCTTGTATTTTTTGTCCTTCTTTCTGTTTATGTGATGAATTACATTTATTGATTTGCATGTGTTGAACCATCTTTGCATCCTTGGGATGAAGCCTACTTGGTCTTGGTGTATGATCTTTTTGATTATTTGTTGTATTCTGTTTGCCAATATCTTGTTGAGGAGTTTTGCGTCTATGTTCATTAGGGAGATTGACCTGTAGATCCCTTTTGATTGGATCTTTGTCTGGTTTTGGAACCAGGGTAATGCTAGCTTTCAGGAATGATTTCAGGCATACTGCTTCCCTTTTGATTTCATTAAAGGGTTTGAGGTGTATTGGTGTTAGAGCTTCCCTGGAGTACTTACAGAATTTGGCAGTAAATCCAAAGGGTCCTGGGCTTTTCTCATCTGGTAGAGTTTTTATTGCTGCTTCAATTTCATTTCCTATTATTGGATTATTCAGGATTTTTAACTCTCCTTGGTTCAGTTTTGGTAATTTAATTCATATGTTTCTGGGAATCTCTCCATTTCTTCAGAGTTCCTCAATTTACTGGCATACAGGTTTGTGAAGTCATTACTAATAATTTTCTGGATTTTGGCAGCATCTGTTGTGATTTCATCTTTTCATTTCTAATCGCATCAATTTGTGTCTTTTCTGCCCCTCCCCGCCCTTTGGTAAAACTAGCTAAGGGTTTATCTATTTTGTTTATTCTTTCAAAGAACCAGTCCTTCAATTCATTGATTCTTTGTATTGATTTTAGTCTTCATTTCATTGATTTCTGTTCTGATCTTTATAATTTCCTTCCTTGTCCTAGTTTGGATTTGGATTCTTCTTGTTTTTGTAGGAACTTGAGGTGCATCGTTAAATTATTTATTTAGGCCCACTCTGTTTTTCTGATGTGGGCATTCACAGCCGTAAACTTCCTTCTTAGGGCTGCTTTCATTGTGTCCCATAATTTCCCTTATATTGTACTAGCATTAGCATTTACTTCTAGAATCTGTCATATTTCTTCCTTAATTTCTTCTGTGACCCATGGATTATTCAAGGGTGGTTGTTTAACTTCCATGTGTTTGCATAATTTCTGTGGTTTCTTTTGCCACTGAGTTCTAATTTCATTGCCTTGTGATCTGATAATATGCATTGTAAAATTTTGATTGTTTTGCACTGACTTAAGCATCCTTTGTTTGCTGGTATGTGGTGTAGAAATTCCACGTGCTGCTGAAAAGAATGTGTGTTCTATTGTTTTGGAGTGGAACATTCTGTAAACAGTATACCCCTGCAAAGTTGTGGTTCAGAGTCTGAGGCCTCAGTCATTCACACAGATTTTTCCTTAGAACCTAACTAATTAATTATTGTTCACAGAAACTGATCTAAGATTAATCAGAAGGCAACACAAAGGGCCTAGAAATCTGTTTACAGAAGTAATAGCAGAAAACTTTCCAAACATGGAAAAAGAATTGAATGTACAGATAAGAGAGGCACATAGAATCCCAAATAGCCATGATTTGGCTTAGATTAGTTTTCTTTGAGCCATCTAGCAGCTGTTGGGTCCATTTTTCATGTTCTCTTGGTGTTTTCAGGGTGTCTCACATTGACTGATCACCAACCAACCACAGCCCTGTCTTCTAGATGAAACACTCTGTCCTCACACTGGTTGCTTTGGCTGCCCATACTTTCTATCACATTTTTAATCTCCTGGATTTCTGTTTGGAACTTTTTTTATTGACTCCAAGTGTCTTCTATGCTGGATATTCATGTTTTGCATCTTCTTTAGCTCTACCATATTTTTATTAGTATTTTCTCCAGATTTGCTGATCATTTGTTTCATTAGGATTATTACCTGTTTAGTTAAATCTTCTTTGAATTTGCCAAGCATCTTATTGATATGTTTTGTTACATCCACTGATAGTCTCTCAGGTATTTCTGCCATGTGGCTTGGATTTCCTCCTCCTTGGTGCTCCCTGGATTGACTTTAGGGGAGTTAGGAGTTTTAGGAGGCATTTTGTTGCCTTGTGTGCTTACATTTCTTTTTGTTTGCTTGTTTTCTGTGCTGAGGTTTGCTGCTTGATTATAGTGGGCAGCTTCATTGCTTTTGATCAGGGAATTGAGACCATTTACCCTGAGACCGTTGATAGTTATAACAGATAGGTATTGACTTATTCCTGTCATTGGAGCATCTTTAGTTAATGTCTACTTTCCAGAGATGCCCTCTGGGCATGGCTAACTATTGCCCTTTGCCTCTGTCCTGGGGTCCAACTACCTCTATTTATTTGGGAGGAAAGGTTGCACCTTATTGGCCCAGCACCTGGTTCTTCAGGAATGGGCTGCAGTATTGTTTATGACTCCCCAGCAATCCCAGTATTGGCATACAGAGAAAACCAACTGACAGCCACAAACAACTGTGTCACATTGGCTATTACAGTAAAATCAGCAACAACAATGGCATCTAATATAAACTGGATACTGACAAAATTTAAGAACCAATCGCCTTTACTAAATTACCAAACCAATCCTTCACCGAAGCAAAGAGATCCATGATCTAGCATCAACACTGAGGCAAACCAGATATTGACCTTCGGTAAATCAGACCACTGGTCTCCACTGGATGTAGGTAGTGGGGGAGCGGCTCAAAGCAGACCACTGAACCGGTGCCATCACCTTTAGGTCCAGCCTCTCTGCAGGCTTCACCCACCAAACCTGGCCTCTCACCACAGGATGCAGCCCCGGGACCTTCCTGGCTTGAGCGTGAGCTTCCTGGGGGATCTCAGCCCTTGTCCTTTCTATATCTGTCTCCCGTGGTTGTCTCTCGCCCAGTCTCTGTGCCAGGCAACACTGAAGTCCTGGAGTGAAACTCTCCTCATGGGCTTGGCCTTGTCCCCAAACAGGTCAGTCATCTGGTAATCACCTCGGCCACCCTGTGCTCAGGGGGAAAAAAGTACAGAGCTGGCTAGGAGATGGGTGGGCCGTAAGATGGCCTCGGTGCATGGGCCAGTTCACTTCTTAATTGCGTCCAAGTTTTGGCAGTTATGAATAAAGTTTCTATAACTATCTGTGTGCATGGACATATGTGTACATGGACATAGGTTTATTGATCCCTTTGGGTAAATAGCAAGGAGTACAAGTATGTTTAGTTTGTAGGCAACTCCTAAAGGGCTGTACTATTTTACATTCATACTGACAATGAGCTCTTGTTGCTTCACCTGCTTACCAGTATTTAGCATTGTCAGTGTTTTGGATTTTAGCTCTTCTGGTTGTGTACTGGGTTCTCATTGTTTGAATTTGCAATTCCATAATGATCTATGATGTTGGGGAACTTTTCACATTGCTGTTGCATATCTTCTGCCATCTGTATATCAATTTTGGCAAAGTGTTCAGGTCTTTTGCTCACTTAAAAAAATTTGTTGAATTTTCAGAGTTCTTTTGATATTTTGGCTAACAATCTTTTATCAGATACCTTTGCAAATATTTCCTCCCAGTCTGTGGATTCTCTTCCAATCCTCTAAAGAACTTTTAGTTATTGGGTTAAAATATATGCAATAAAGTTTAAGATTTTTTGGTACAAGGTCTTGTTATATCGTCTAGTCTGCCATGAACTCCTGGGCTCCAGCAATCCTTCCATTCTCTGAGCACTTCAGCCTCCTGAGTGGCAGACACGAAGTATCTTGTATGGCTTGTATCTCAGTCATTTTAAAGTGTATGGTCCAGTGATATAAAATGCATTCATAATGTGGTACAACCATTACAACCTTTAATCTCCATAACTCCTGTTTACCTCATAAAGCTGAAACTCTACAGTTTCATTTTTTTGTTTTTGTTTTTTGAGACAGGGTCTTGCTATGTAGCCCAGGCTGGCTTCAAACTCACAGTGATCCTCCTGCCTCAGCCTCTTGAGTGCTGAAATTGCAAGCATACAGCACCATACCTGGCTACAATTTCATTTTAAATCAGTCAAATATGGAAATTTTTTTTTATCTCCCTCCCTCCTCCTCCCCGTCGAAATTTTTTATATTATATAGGCTTTTTTCCCTTTTAAAAATGAGTATATCATTAGTATAAAAGCTACATGTATTCTTAATGGAAAACTTCCAAAAATACAGAATTTTCTGCTTTTTTATTACTGATATATGTTTGCAATGCATAATAAATACATTCATTGCGGGGACTGGTGCATACAGATAACACATCATGGCTGTTATGGCTTGCGCCTCATGCAGTCATAGGGGGGCTTCTCAGAGGTGGCTGGATCTAGAGTGGTGCTTGGATCGAGGGTGTGTGATCACTAAATCAGTTTACTGATTAGTTTGGCGTTGTTCTGGCTAGGATTGAGGGTGTGAGGGCTACACCCACCCTAGAGCGGGTCACCTGCATAAAGTGTGAGGGACAGAAAGAGGGCCAGTGTGCTCTCACTTGCCTGCCTGCCAGGGACTGTTTGTCCTCTGCAGTGCCCTCTGCCATGCTGCCCCACCTTGGAGCCAGCCGGCTATGAACTGAAACCTCCGCAAACTGTGAGTCAAACAACCCTCTCCTCCTTTCACTTGTGGGTGTCAGGTATTTTGTCTCAGCAACAAGAAAGGTAACTAAGACAATGATCCTCTTTGCTTCCCCTTCCTCCCCTCCTCCCATCTACCCCAACCCTGCTCCCCTTCTCATCTCTACACAGAGAAATACAAAATGTTTAAAGATGTGATTTTCTCTCATTATTTTAGGCATACTCTATAAAAGAATCTTTTGTCTTGTTTTGGTTTTGGTTTTTTGAGACAGCACCTCACTATGTAATTCAGGTTGGTCTTGGACTCACTATGTAGCCCAGGCTGGCCTTGAACTCATGGCAATCCTCCTGCTTCAGCCTCCTGAGTGCTAGGATTAAAGGCATGCACCACCATACCTGGCTTCTGTAAAAGAGTCTATCACTAAAGTACTTTTAAAAATCCTTATCGGATTTTTTCATAAATTATATTTTATAAATTTCATACAGAAGGGAAAGAATCTGAGGTGTTTACTTGGTAAAGTGTCAAACATTTTTTTCTTTTTTCTGCTTTTTTGGTTTTCTGTGATGAACAATAATGTATAGCGATGAATGGATAGTGCCAAAGCTAGTTTCCCAGTCTCTAGCAAATCCTTGGCTGGGGACTTACTCAGTGGTTAGAGCGCTTGCCTAGCAAGCACAAGACCCTGAGTTCAGTCCCCCGCACTAAAAAAAAAAAAAAAAAGGAATAGACTGGAGATCTCCAGAAGATGGAAGCCCCAAGACTAGTGTCCTCACACCAAGACTTCCAGTCCAGCACTCAGGCAGCTCCAGCACATGGCTGTTCCTTGGCACAAAGGATTTCTGGGCATGAGCTCCATGCGTTTGTACAGATTTCAGGTGAATGACAATTACTGTTTCACACTGCTCATGAGCTTGGCAAGATTTGAAGGCACAGACCTTCCCGTAGAGTGTCTCCTTTCTCTTCTCTTACCGTCCCTTTGCTGTGCATTAGTGGTGAGATTCTCTTGTTTTCCCTCTTTACTTTCCAGACCTGTTCCAGGGCTCCCCACACCCCATCCTTTTGGCGTTTTGTTAGTATGTGTATATGCATCACGTTCCTACAAAAAGAATCTCAGGATTTTCCCTCTTGTGGAAAAACACATACTTAGGAAAAACAGGAGAAAACTATTAAAAATTCTCAAACCAGTCAGACTAGTGACCTTGCGAATATCTACAAACTGCATACTTGGCCTGGACAATTTGACAGAACATACCAGAAGCCTAAAAGAGATGCTTACACTTAAGGTCCAACAAGCCTGGCTTGGACATGGACTCCAAGAAAACAACTGGACGTGTGTCCAGAGAGTAAGCTACCAAGATGTTCCAAACTGGGAAAAAATGGAAGTAACCTGTACAGTATTTGTTTTTTGGGCTATAATAAAGCTCCACCGACTGTCTGGTTTGAGCAAATTTATTTCTCATCATTCTGGAGGCTGTGGGTCTGAGACTGCAGGTTGGTTTCTTCTGAGGCCTCGTGCTTTGGATTGTATGTGGCCATCTTCTCCCTTCTGTATCCAAATTTGCTTTTCTTATGACACCAGTCTTACTGGATTAGGATCCAACAATGACTTCATTTTAACTTAGTTACCTCTTTAAAACAAATACGGTCACAATCTGGAATATGGGGAACATATCAATTTGAGGGGGATGCAATTCAGCTCATAAGGCAACCTAATCCAAGAATTGAGAATTAAAGAAATTGTGATGGAATTCATACAGTAGTTCAATCACACATTTTTGTTCACATACAAATTTTTAATACAGTTGTCTCTGGTATCCACGTGACATTGGTTCTAGTGGGAGCACAGATACCAAAATCCACAGATGTTTAAGTCCCTGAAATAAAGTGGTACAATATTTGCATATAACCTCCGTACATTCTCCAATACATTTAAAATCATCTCTAGATTACTAATAGTTCTTAATGGAATGTAGTAAATGATATGTAAATAGCTGTAATACTGTAGTCTTTAGGGAATAATGACAAGAGAAAATTCTATACATGCTCAGTACAGATACATTTAAAAAATATTTTAGACCAGCAGTCGGTTGAATCAGTGAGTACAGAACCCTTTGTGGCAGAAGGCCAACTTAACTGCCTCTAAAGATAGCCTCAGAATAATATATGATACAGAAATAATTTCATGACATATATTGTCAATGAAAATAACAGCCTTCAAAATAATATAGGGAGCACGAGTCTCTTTCTATATTTGAAATATACTTATAAAAATGCACAGAAAATGATCAGAAAGTTAATTATATTTGGGGAATGATGTGAATGATTTTCATTTGTTTTATTTCTATTTGTTGATTAATTGAACCTGTTAATAGCCCTGTATGCTCTGTGTAGTATCTTAAAAGGATGCCCTGATGTGCACACGTGTGCATACACACACAGAAGCGGGAAACCTACACCATTCTTAAAGCGTGTATCAAAGGACAGTACTCTCATCATGTAGTTTCTCATATCCATTTTTGCTTTCTAGTTGCTGAGTGTCACCGAGATATGAAAGCTTACTCAGATTCTTTACTGCCTCTGTTTGCCCCATATAGTAATGGGCTGCTCATATAATATCCCCTGAACTGCTCAGTAAAAGGAACATTTATTCCTTTTTGGAAGTTGTCTGGGGAGGATTTTGCTTAATCACAAGATCTTGCTGAAGCCATGACATTGTGACTGAATGAGTAATCTTGGTGTAGGGCTTAAAATGGGGTGGGGGGGTCCCCAAAAGAGGAAGGTTACAGAGCCCTGACCGCTGTGACTTTTAGCTTTGGGGGCAGAGGTTCCTATTCCTGCCTAACTCATGGGCGAAGGGATCATAGTTATTTTTCCTTCAGAGGTTGGCGCTTTTGCCTCAGTTATTTTCTTTGTGGTTTGCTCTTGCTCCACTTAGGTAGTCTGGGTAATTTAGGCACAAAATAAGTACTGTTTGAATAAAAGGGCAATACCTAAGGCACAATAAAGTGATTCAAGGTTGCCAGTGTGTGCGTGACTCCACACGCCTAGCTTTCACTTTGCATATCTACCTGGTGGCCGTTGGACCTGTTGGCAGACTGAGCGCAGCCTGGCTGTGGGTCTGGCCACACTGCACCCATGTACCTACTAGTGTGTAACAAGAGCAGAGGTTAAAGATTAAGTCTTACAACAAAGGAAACATCTTGCTTTTGCATATATTCGGACGCGTCTTGACCATACCTCTGGAACTCAGACTCCTTTGCAGAAACCAAAGAGTTTAGGCTTTGGGAATAGCATGAGCGTCCTGGAAGAGCACGTATTGTATAGAGTGAGACCAAGTTCAAGGACAGTATCCTTGATTAGGGGCAGAAAGTCAGCGGAGAAGACACTGTAGCAACCGGCGGGAAGGGAGAAATCGGATTGAATTGCAAATGCCTAGCAAATAGTAGAGTCTCAAGAAATACTGGATGGGCACTTGCCTAGCATGTGTGAGGCCCCGGGTTTCACCCTAGCACTATAAACGATTTAAAAAACAAGGGAGGGAAGAAGAGAGGGAAGAAGAAACAAAGGAAAGAAGGAAGGAAGGATCAGATTTCAAGTAATATTACCCTCTGTTGACCTAAATGCTTTTCAGGTGAAGTTGGGTTTTTTTTTTTTTTTTTTTTTTTGGTGCTGGGGATTGAACTCAGGCCCTTGTGTTCACAAGTCAAGCACTCTGACCACTGAGCTAAATCCCCAGCCCTGAGTGAGGTTTTGTTTTTATTTTTGTTTTGTGGTACTACTGACTGAACTCAAGGCCTTTGCACTGACCTGTGTCCTCAACCCATTTTTTATTTATTGCTTTGAGACAGGGTCTCACTAGTTTGTTAAGTCGCCCAGGCAGGGTCGAATGTGAGTCCTGGGATTACAGGGGCGTGCCAGCTACGTCTGTTCAGGTTGGTACTTGAAGAGACCCATCAGACCCTAATACTCACAGTGCCTGCGAGTCAGCAGAGAGGTAAGAAGGGACAAGAAACCAGGGCGTTGTACCTCTTGGCAAACCTCTCTGAGCAGACTGCATCTTGTTTGATCTTTGGTCAGACCCGGACAGCACTTAGACAATATGCTGCCTGTGAATACAGAGAAAATCTTACGCATCATGTTATCCTGGAGGCTGACAAAACTTGAGATCATAAACCATGTCTTCTTTGTCCAGAGAGTCTAGGCATGGTGAAGTAGAAGAACCTAATACATATTATTCAAGTGAATTCACAATTAGTTACTTGCTCACCACCCTAATTTTACACATATTTTTCTGTTACTAGTTTGGGATATGATGAAATTCCCTTAATATTATGAGACTTGAAGTTTGCTCTAACATGGGTTCTAAAATATTAGAGATACAAAAGACCTTAGAAATCATTTAACAGAATGACTTCATTTGGCAAAGGGGAAAACTGAGGCCCAGAGATGTTAGATGACTTCTAAAACTGGTTAATGGCAGAGCTGAGCCTGGAGGCGCCAGGGCCTTCCAATTCCTCTTTGCTTCCACATGGTGCCCCAGGCCACAAAAAAGGCCATTTTCCCTTTTTGTTATAACATTTTTCTTTCTTTTCTTTCCCACCTTGGGGATGAGATCAGCGTGGAAATTGGAGGACTTGAACTCTGGGTACAGCCGGGCCGTGGGGTCCTGGGCCCGCGGAGGTGGGGAGTCCTCAGACTTCTGGGTCTCTGCGCGGGCATTCTGTCTCCAGCTCTCCCCGGAGCTTCAGTGAGGACGAGCCCCTTGCCCAGGCACAGACATCGCCCCTGCTCCGGCTGCTCTGGAAATCAGGAGGTCTGAGCTCTCACTGTGGCTCTGTGGCCCTCATGAGGCCCCCCGAGAATCACTTTCTTCTCTGAGCTTCAGTTACCCTGTTTGTAAAATATAAAACTTCGACTACATGAACTCTGAAATGATTTTGGCTCTAAAATCCTCTGATTCTACCTTTTGGATTATGAAGGATTTACATTTTTTTCCACCTTTAAACTAAAAGCCTCACCTTAGCGTCATGGAATTTGGCCATCCGTACTTTTCTGTGCATGTTGGCAGGCTTTTTCTGCTCTGTTTGGTGTACCTTGAATGACTTTGTTTTTATTTCAATGGTTTCAATTACTGTTTTCCATTTGTCATTCACCCAGAGAAACAATTGGCACAGTGGTTCAATTACTGTTTTCTATTTGTCACACTACCAAAGGAGTAGTCAGCATGGTGGTTAAAGGTGGGCTATGACTTGGTTCCTTTCAAGTGTTAACTCTTGACACTTGACTGCCTCCCCTCCACGGCTCACCCCAAGCTGCACACCTGTGGGCCCAATCTTCTTTTGCTTCTTTGGGGATAACCAGGACAGATCCAGGAGATGCTGGCAGGGAGCATGCTCTCTGACAGAGGGAGGGAAGCTGCCAGGTTGCGAAGCCTGCTCTGGCAGAGACGGGAGTTTGTTGGAACCTGACCCCCCTCCCACCCCTCCCCGTGCCCCTCTTGTGGTAACTGGCTTTGCGCTGTCTCGGCAGAATCCCCGAGACGTGTCACGGCAGCCCAGCTTCGTCTTCTGCTGCTCTCCCTGCCCGCACATCCAGGAGCAGAGAATCAAGAGATCGTCTTTCTGGCTGCTGTTAAAGGACACCATGTTAGCCAGAGGCAGAGGCCTGCATTGTTCCAAAAATTACCATGATGTTCCAGCCTTCGGAGTGCGCTGTTGTGCGACGCCCAGACATAAGGTACCGGCTGGTGTTGCATTGCTTTGCTCTCACAGGCCTTCTTCCCCTCTTGCATTTACTGGTTTATGTCCCATTTACGCAGCGCTCGCCTTTTCCAAATGGAGCTGTGAACCAAGCCCAGGGTGCTGTACCCCTGAGCTACGTCCCTCGTCTCTTTTATTTTTTATTTTGAGACAGGAGCTCCCTAAATTGTCTAGGTGGGATTTAAACACGTGGCTCTCCTGTCTCAACTGTGCAGCCTTCTGGGATTACAGGTGCACTTAATCAAGGAGGAAAGGCAGAAATGAAGATAAACCATGATGCCTGGCCTCCAGGACTAAATATTGCTACGAGGGGAATCAATAATGCATAGAAACCCCAGGTGCTATACAAACAAGTGCAAACTGACAGAACCGGAAGTGTTTCCAGACGTGTTTGGAAGGTCACTGGCATGATCAAACCTGGATGGAGTTAACTGGAGAGGGTGTTGGAAACTAGTCGCTGAAAATTTAGTTGAATATGTGAACATACTTAGAGAACCCAGGGACGGTTTTTAAAATGTAGGATGATAGAAGAGCCCCACTGTGCTATATCCTTGAAAAATAAAGGATGTAAACTACAAGATCACATGTGAAGTGTGTAAAAAGCGTGTGGAGGGGGAATAAGGCAGGCAATCTAGGAGATATATAGAAACATACCGAACACCAAGCTAAGGAATCTGTGTGTGATAAAATGATCAGTACAGCACTACCAGAGGCTTTAGGGCACGGGAATGACATGAAATTGACTGAAATTGCCATATATAAACTAATATGGGAAATTCAGTAGCAGGGGTTGGGGATTTGGCTCAGTGGTAGAGCACTTGCCTAGCAAGCATAATGCCATGAGTTCGAGCCCCAGCACCCGAACAAACAAAAAAATCAGTAGCAGAGCCAGGTGACAGCTGCGATTGCTACTGTGTGTCAGGAACAGAACCGAGAGCTTTGACATAGAACCGCATGAGGAGAAGTTAAATAACTTGCTCCAGGCCATGCAGGAGTTAAGTGAGGAACTGGCATGGAGCCCAGGTATGCTGGCACCAAAGCCTCTTAGCTCCTAGTGATACAGCCTCCCTGAAGTCAGAGGGCGAGGGAAGACCCCACAGAGGGTAGCGGTCTGAAGTGGGATCCCTGGATTCAGACTTCCTAGAATTTCATCCTGTCTCTGGCATTTACTCTACACTCGTGGACAACCCACTTAAAATCTTGATTCTTCTTTTCCTTATTCATAAAAATGGGGCTCATAGTGACCATGCTTAGGATTGCTAGAAGGTGTGTAAATGTGGTTTACTGTGTCTAGTGTTCAACCCTGTGCCTGACACACAGTGAGGGTTCAATAAATGTTAATGATCAATAAAACCATTATGGCACTCCACTTTAGAACCCGGAGTCCTGGCATAGTAGTGCTGTCAATGACAAAGTAAGAAGAGGGTGAAGTTTGGTTCAGGCTCCCTTCCCACTCAAAAGTCTTCTGCTCCTGAATTACAGAAGATTTGGGGATCAGTAGAATCACACTGAGGAAAGTGATGAGGAAATGGGGGAAATTCCTAAAAGAAGAATTAATTGAAAACATCAGCTTTACAGAACTTGGAGAGAAATCATGTTAGAAGTGAAGGAAAAGGAAGGAAATGATGACATTGGTTCCTCTAGACACTCTTGGGTTGTGGGCAAGAGGACTGGTGTTACCAGTGTGCCAGTAACTCACACATTGAGCGTGAATTTACCTTTCCTTTTGGTTTTCTCTTTTTCCTGCTCACTATTAATGGACCATGCACATACTGAGAAGTAATCTATGCTGCAGCTCTCTCTTGTCTTTTTTTGTGTGTGTGTGCCGAGGATTGAACTCAGGTCCTTGCGCTTGGCAAGGCAAAGCAATCTAACCACTGAGCTAAATCCCCAGCTCATGCAGCTCTCTCTTCGTACTGTATGTACTTAAAACTGAATGAGTACAGTTTTGTATTTTGAGACAGAGTTTCACTGAGCTACCCAAGCTGCCCTCAAAGTTGTGATTCTCCCTCTTCAGCCTCCCAAGTATCTGGGACTACAGTTGTGTGCCACCATGCCTGGCTAATTAGTGGAGATTTAAAAGATCATTGTCTTTTTTTTAAACACACACACACACACACACACACACCCAACAACATGACAGGTGGCTGTCATCATTTATAGGTCACAGGTCTGCTTGTCCTTTGACTTTCTTTTCTTGTGAGAGAGATCTTCAAGAAGAGATCTTCCTGCCCCATGTATAGTAACCACTTAGGACCTGAGTTAAACAGAGTCTTATTTCAGTTTTCTAATACCAAGTCTGGGCAGGCCTATGTCTTCAATACATGGGAGGAATTAACTATGTTTTTCACTCCACAGGAAGAGAAGGAAGATTGAGTTTACTCACATGTTAGCTGACCAAGTCATCCTACTGGCCTCCGTGGCTCATTTAATTTTTTCAACTGACTGTGGTCAGGGAACATAAATGGCGAATAACAAGAAGTCATGATGTGGCATTTTGCCCTCTGAGTTTATCCTGTTTTCTGGCATGGACGAGTGATATTGATACAAGATAGTACTAAACGCTAGTGACACTAGTGCTCTTACTATGACTGACTCGTATGTATTTGCTGACAATGGTAGTGGATCTGTAAAGAAAACAAGATCTGGTACATAATGAAGGCTCAAATTTTGTTGACTAAGAGCCAATATTTGGACTATACATTTGAAATCATGCAGCATTTAACCACATTTTGTTAAGCGAAATTCAACCGTATGTGTAAAGAGATGAGAGAAGCACTGGATCAGGTGCGAGGCAGTGTGGATGCATTTCTCGCTCCTGCTTCCCACTCTTAAGAAACTCCCAGCTCCAGTTCAGCAGGCTGCTGTTGCACGGTGTCTGTAAGCTCACATGGAGCGGTTGGTACAGAATTGGGAAAGGCCAGCGCATTTCAGGGGCCAGCCCTTAACTATCTTCGTTAAGATGTCACCATAGAGACGGAAAGCTTAAAGGCGTTCTTATTATCATTCGGGGAGGGAAATGTCTATTTCCGGCCGAGGCGTGGCCTTTCTGGAGTGTCTGTGATGTAATGAGGAATTTAGGACACAACATGAAGCAACCTTTGGGGTATGATGATTAGCAATTTTAAAAAAGGAGAACAGCTACTTAGATTAGCATTAAATTCCATGAAATGAATGTAATTTAGGTGCTCTAGAAGTTACTTATCTTCATGCTGTGTGGCGTGCCTCTCTCTGGAGTATGACTGAATAACCTGTAGGGCAGTCACCGCCCTGAGGTAGGTTTCCTGGAAACAGGCACGGCGTAAATTCAGCTACCAGTTATCAAAGATCAGGTGGTTTAAGCAATCTTTTGGGGGAGGTGCTGGGATCAAACTTGAGGCCTTGCACTTGCTAGGCAAATACTGTACCGCTGAGCTAAATTCCTAAGCCCATTAAGCAACCTTTTTAGCAGCTAATTTCTTAGGTCCTTAAAGATAAAGAAGACCAAGGACCTCTTTGTGGGTGCCTATTTTTGCCTCTACCTCAATGCCAACCAAATGGCTTCTTTAGAGAATCTTATTTTGCTTTCTAGAAAGATTAGAAGTGTAGCTTTTCAGATAGCCTATGTTAGCCCTAATTCTGAAGCCATGTAGGACCCATGGAAAAGTAGGATTTATTTCAGTCTGTTTTACCTCTTGGAACATTAATCCCATAAGGAAAGCACTTCATTAAATTCTGCTGACATTTAAAGCTTGTAAAATGTGTTTGCTTGGTTCTTTTTAACCACATTAAACTTTTTTCTTTAGCGACTTCCAAAATTGCCCTGGTATCTGTCAAATTTTAAAATGCATACCCTTGGAAACTACGATTTCACTTCGATACATTTCTTCCAGAAAAATATTCATATTAAATGAAAGTCCATTCTGAACTTGATGTACTTACTTTATTTCCTGCATTTAGCTATAGGAATTCTAGACGAGATTGGTGGATTCTCTTAGGAGAAAGTCAGTGTTGCAGAAAATGGCCCTGAGGATCCTATAACGAAGCAGGTGGACCCCTGCTTGATACTCCAAAGCGAAGCCCACCAGGGGACAGGTTTTGCTTCAGTATACGGAGCTAACAGTCAACTATTATGTGACAGTTACTTGACATTTCTCTACCAGGAAAGCAGACAACAAAACAAAGGAATCTTGTGGAAACAGGGACAATGCAGGAAGATAAATAAGCCCCATGATACATGAGTAAACAACAATGGAGTGCTACAATTAGAAAGAGTAATTGGACTGTGTGTGGTGGTGCACGCCTGTAATCCTAGCACTCTGGGAGGCCAAGGCAGAAGGGTCACAAGTCCATGGCCAGCCCAGGCACTTCAGCAAGACCCTGTCGCAAAATAAAACTTTGAAAAGTGATGGGAATGTAACTCAGTGTAAAAGCCCTGGGTTCAATCCTGACTATCACAAAAAAAAAAAAAAGACTAATCAGTAGACAAATACTACATGATTCCATTTATAGCAAGTACTTAGAGTAGTCAAAACTCATAAGGATGGAAAGCAGAATGGTGGTTGCTGGGAGCCGAGGTGGGAGCAATTGGGAGTTAGTATTAATAGATACACAATTTCAGTTTTGCCAAATGGAAAGAGTTCCGGAGATGACTGCAAAACAATATTAATGTATTTAATACCATTAAATGGTAGACTTGAAATTGGTTAAAATAGTGAATCTTATGTTATGTGTGTTTTGTGACAACAAACAAGATTAGAACCTGGGGACAGGGTGCACACCTGTAATTTCAGCACTGGAGATGGCTGAGCAAAGGAGAATCTGAGTCTGAGTCTAACCTGAGTAATTTAGTCACGTAGACTCTGTCTCAAAATGAAAATGAACAAGGGCTGAGGGTGTAGCTCAGTGTGAACGTCCTGGATTCAACCCACAGTATGGGAAAAAAAAAAAAAACCTAAACAACAACAACAACAGAAATAATCAGTGAATAAAGGAAGCTCTTGGAAATTAAAAAAATCTGATTGCTGGAACATGAAATTCATAGACAGTCTGGAAGATGACGACAAGGACATTTCCCAGAAGGTAGGTTCAAGAGATAACGTACAGATGGAAAACAGAGGACAAAGTTAGAGGATTAATCCAGGAAGCCCAGCATTTCTTAGAAAACAGAGAGAGAGAGAGAGAGAGAGAGAGAGAGAGAGAGAGAGGAGAGGGGAGGAGGAAGAAGGGAGATTATATTAGTCTGGCCAGCAGCAAACCTAGTCCACTCCACTTGGTTGGAGAGAGAGTTTCATGAAAGGACTCCTTACCTTGAGGGTCCTGTGATGAGGTGTGTGGAGAAAGGACTAAGGAAATCAAGGGTGGCATGTTTCCAGAGACGAGCAGCAGTGAGAAGACACCATCCTCCCAGGGCAGGACAGGGACGGGGAGGAGGCGACGTACATACAGCCCAGGAGCCACAGCACGGGAAACAGCGCAGGAGAATGGCTGACAGGGTGGGGCGATACAGCTGGTTGTCCACGGGGGTCAATGCCGGACAGAGCAGTGTCACAACAAACAAAACAGGAAATAAATGATCAAACAATAGTACAATAACATCTTCCCATCTGAAAAACATCTGGTGTTTATCCCAGGGAATTTCAGAAAAGAAAATAAAAAGCCTTACATAAGGTATTGCATAACAAAATGTTAGAAAAGCATTAATGAAGAAAAGATCCTAAAAGCTTGCAGAGAGGAAAGAAGACATTATATATAAAGGATTGAAGTGAGAATAACAGGTTGATCAGCGGCAACACCAAGAACTTTCAGAGATGAAGCAGCGCCTTCGAGGGTCTGAGGAAACAGTATTTCCAAGCCAAGTCATCAGTCGACTTATGGGTAGAACACAGACTTTTAGAATCATTGAATGTCTCAAAAAATTTATCTTGTACACATCCTCTCTTAGGAAGCAATTACACGACAAAGGAGTAAACAAGCAAATAAAAGAGGAACGCAAGGTGCCTGCATAGCCAGGAGGAGGAGGAGGGAAATTCTGGGCTGGTGGCCGAGCAGGGGTCCTAGGACACATCCAGTCCACACAGCAGGCAAACGGGAGCTCCACTGGGGTGCTGTGAGAAGAACAAACCACTCAGCGTTTTCAGAGAGGTTAACAAATGCTTCCGATGGGGGTTGGGGGGTGAGTTATGAAAACAAAGCAAACGTCTTCCTAAAAAATAGCCTTCTAATAGTATTTGCTTTTAGACTGTGTATATATAGCCTTTTGAGAACATTTAAATTTAAAACTCATACAAGAATGCAAAGATATACGTGTAAAAATATGACAGCATTGTATACAGTAAAAAAAGTGAAGGTAACATAGTAGCCAATAGTAGGAGACCAATTAAATTACACTGTGTATCCATTAAAGGGAATGAGATAAAATCTAGATGTACACTGAGTGAAAAGATGTCCTAAATATATGTTTAAGGAAATAAAGAAGTTCCAAATATTATATCTATAATGTGATCCTATTTTGGAAAGTCAAAACATTCTTATAGATGTGTATTACTTTATACATAGAAAAATGAAAGATTGAGGGACTATGGATTTTTATTTTCCAATTTAAATTTTTTATTGAATTGCTTGTAGTGAGGATAGAATTTGTGTGCTCAGAAAAATCAACACAGATGAATTTCTAATAAGATTACTTTGGGTCTTAGAAATCAATTTTTCTACAGCTTCAGTTAACAATATCCATTCATCAAACCATTGTGTTTGGTACTGGAGAAACAGAGATGAATATAGTATTACTTCTTCCCTTTAATTTTATCAAAGTCTTCTGAAACAGTTTTTAAAGTGCCTTTTGCTTCAGGGATGGAATAAATGTTCAAACTGAATTTCATTTTCAAAATATATTTAAAAACCTATGATGAAAACAAATTAATATAATACATTTTAATACATTGGGACTCCTACTAGTTAATATCTGCTGCTGGTTGAACTGTTTTTTGGTCTGTAGACATCAGTACTACATTTTCTCTGTCATTTTTGAGCATGCATTTGAATTTATTGTAGTCATGCCATTACTTAGGTTGTGGCTTTACATTGATCTTTTAAAAATTTAGGCGTCTGCATGTCTACTTATGGAAGAGTGCCAAAGGTCTGTCTGCACACTGGGGATCTGAAGGATCCGGTCAAAGGCCTGGAGCTCTGTGTAGGGTCCTGTATGAGTTCGTACCAGGAGGCCAAAGGGTCGGTGCTGGAAGCTGAGGAGTCTGTTCTGGCAGCCAGAAGATGACATCCAAGGTGAAAGCTGTCTTAGTTACTTTTCTTTTGTTGCTGAGGCAAATACCCAACACCCACAGTTAGAGGGAGAAAGGTTTATTTAGCTCACAGTTTGTAGAGGTTTCAGTCCATAACTCGCTGGATCCAGGGCAGGGTGGCCTGGCAGACAGGCAGAAGGCAGCAGGGCAGGCAAGGGGGACCTCAGCAGCTTCTTTCCACTTATATCTTCCCCGGGCTGTGGGGATTAGGGTGATGCCAAACCAACCGGTGGACTGATCCCAGCCAGCCACCTCTGAAAAACCTCACTTATGGCACATGAGGCTTTAGGGGGACGCTGAGGCACAATCCGTAACAAAAGCACAAACAGGACCCTTCCTTCTTCCTTCCCCTTTTATAGCATTCTGGCGACGATCCTCCCTGGGTAGGTCTTCCACACCCAGAACTATGCTGAGCCAGTTTGTTTGGGTGGCATTTACTCAAGTTGACACACTTGATCTATTATCACAAATTTTTACATTATTTTCTAGAAACAAATACATGAACATTGTCTTCAAAACCTCAAATAGTACAAAGAATATGCATAAAAATAGTGTCTTCCTACTGCTATCCCCACCTGTAGTGCTTTTTCATAGCCCAGCTCCTTGGGGGAAACTTTAGAGCTGCTCTATGAGAACCATCCTTTGAACCACCCTACGCTTATTACAGCCACATATATAACGTACAACCACCTACAGAGCAAAGTCCTCAAAAAGAGAGGCAGAGTTGGACACAGAGGCACATGCCTGTAATCCCAGCCCTGTGGGAGGCTGAGGCAGGAGGACTGCAGTTGGAGCCCAGCCTGGGCAACTTAGTAAGACCCTGTGTCAAAATGAAAGAATAGCAAAAAGGCTAGGGATGTAGCTCAATGTGAGGATGCTAGGTTCCACTTCCAGTACCGCCCACCCACACACACAGTAGTGTATCTTCCATACCACATCTTTGCTGAACTAACAAATTAGAATGCCTTTGTTAACTTTAATGTGTAGACTGAAGTTTCTGAAAAGATACAAAAATTGCTGGTAGAGTGGGAACCATGTCCCTGCCAGCACAAAGTCGATGAATAAAGGGAGCCAATGCTTTGCTTTCAAAATGAGAAATGAATCTTTTAGAAAAACTTGCATGGCAGAAAAGATACTCTTTTAAGAAGTAATTCTTACCAATGCCAAACCTAATTTCTTTGGTTCTCTCCCCTTTCTTCACAGCATAAGTCATTTGGTCAGTGTAAAATACCTAGAGCAGCTGCCAAGCTGTTGAAAGTTACTGTTTGGGTTACTTTCCTCACTGCTGAGACAAAATACCAACATCTAAATTTAAAGGAGGAAAGGTTTGTTTGTTTGTTATTTAGCTCACAGTTTGTAGAGGTTTCAGTTCATAGTTAGGTGGCTCCAAGGCAGGGCGGCGTGGCAGAAGGGCGTTGCAAAGGAGAAACAGTTCATGTGGGCAGGTAGGCAAGAGCAAGCAAGCAAGCAAGGGCCTTAGCAGCTTTTTTCTGTCCTTTTTAATACTCTATCTAGGCTGCCCAGATGAGGGTGGTGCCAAGCTAATCAGTGGGCTGACTTAGTAATCATCACACACTCTAGATCCAACCACCTCTGAAAAAGCCTACCTACGACTGCATGAGGCTTTGGGGGGACAGCTAGACACAAACCATAATAATTACCATACTGCATGGAAAGGGTGCTACAGTATGAGCTAAAGATCTGAGTCCTAAGCAAGACTTTCTTCAGTGCTGGGGGCTGTGCTCAGGTCATTTATGCTAAGCAAATTACCACTGAGCTACCCACACCAGCCCTCATTTCCTTGGCTATATCATGAGGAGACCACATACTTGTCTTTGTTTTTTTTTTTGACACATGGTCTCACTGTGGTCAGACTGGCCTCGAACTCACTAGGTAGCCCAGGCTGGCCTTGAACTCACAGCAATCCTCCTGCCTCAGCCTCCCGAGTGCTGGGATTACAAGTATACGTCACCATAAAGGAGACAGATGGGAGGCTGTTGTAATAAGAATTTGGAGACATACATTAAGATTTTTAAAATCACATTTATTGACACTCACACAAGGAAATTCCCCTTCATCCTTATTTCATAGATTTCAGTAAATACTAGATTGTTTCTCATTTCTATTTTTGGTGTCTGTTGTCTCTTTCGAATGAGACACTAATGGAACCAGCTTTATTCAAAATAAACCATTGTACTCAGAATAAAATCTGTATCCCTTGTTGTCTGAAACTTTCTGTACCAGGTCGCCCATACCTTTCCAATCCCATTGCAGAACTCCTTCCTGTGGCTGGCCCTGGCCTTCATCTGATTAATTAGATCAGAGGGCGCTTTCCTGTCTCAGGCTCTAACATGGCTATTCTGTCTGGAGTGGTTCTCTTCAAAGAACTTTGCAGCAGGTGATCTGTTCCCACATATGCTTGTGTGTGTGTGCATGCGTGCACTTAGTGTACCACTCTGTCTCCAGCAGATAAGTCCATGAGGACAAGGAATGTCCATCACTGTGGGGCCACTGCAGTGCCCCAAACATAGAATGCTATCAGGAATATTTATTGTGTGAACAAATGAGCTTAAAACTGAGAAAGAACTACAGATACTCAACAAATAATTGTACGATGATTACCATGACAGGAGAGTACAGTGCCACTCTCATCATCATGGTAAAGGCACAGATGCCAACTTGAGTGGAGAATGAGACAACCCAGGCCTCGCTGACCCAAAGAGAGTCAGGGTGAAGGTATCAGGTATTTGGGGGAAATGAGAGAGGAGCAGTGTGGCTGGAGCCAGAAAGGACGAAGTGGGTGGAGGGGCCTCTGAAAGGTATTGTTATTGGCTAGCTCCTTCTCAAAGTGGCTCAACAATTAAAAGTTACTGTTTCTATCTGGATTGCTCACCTCTTCCCCTGGAGTTAGAGTCCAGGTTCTTCTTGTCTGGAACAAAGAATTGAACAAAATGAGCAAAAAGCAGTGGCAAAGTTTGTTTGAAAAAGTAAAAGTGAAGATAGAAACTGGCTTTGTAGAGTGAGCTTGGCTGTGTAAAAGAGGGAAAAATCCAAGACAAAAGAACACCCTAAAGGATGCAGGGCAGGCCGTCATGAGGAAAGCCACCATAGCAAGTGCTTCTTGGCATCTGTATCCTTTATGCTGTCCAAATCTCGAGGAAACCTGAGAGAACGTCTACATCTGGGTCCCGAGAGGTGGCGCTGGGATCCCACACCTCAGGCTGATGTCATGTCTAGGCATCTTATTGAACAGCTGCTCCTGTTCTCTCGAGAAGTCCACATGCAGGGCTGTGGGAACTGTTCTGCACAGGTGTCTGGGAACTGATGACTGACGTGCCTACTTCTCCTGCCAGTTTTGCCATGCCCTAATCTCCTGTGTCAGCACGGTAAGCCTCAGCATCAAGAACTTCATCTTTAAGAGAACAGAAAGCTTTGGCAGTGGAGTGACGTGATTACTTGTTTGGAATGCTAGTGCTAGCTAAAGCAGCTGATGAGAAAGCCTAGGACACTAGGGCAGCTAGACTCCCTTT
Source organism: Hystrix cristata (assembly GCA_004026905.1). Classification (NCBI taxonomy): domain Eukaryota; kingdom Metazoa; phylum Chordata; class Mammalia; order Rodentia; family Hystricidae; genus Hystrix; species Hystrix cristata. Next base: position 87,376 of record PVJO010001334.1, read on the forward strand.
GGGCTCGCTCAGTAAGTACCAAGCTCCCACTTTGTGCAAGATCAAGTGCTCTTGGAGGCCCTTCTTCAGAGACAACCTTCTTTCTTTTTCCTTGTTTTAAGAGCAGACTTAGGGGATTCAGCTCAGTGGCTAGAGTGCTTGCCTAGCAAGCACAAGGCCCTGAGTTCAATCCCCAGCACCAAAGGAGAAAAAAAAAAAAAAAAAAGCAGACTTAGCTCTCAGTATGGATCTTTTTGGCAGTTTCCCGTGTTGTCCTCACCCCAAAGTGTAGGGAATGTGCAGTAATGTCAGGTCTGGTACAGGAGATAGGGTGTGGCAAAGCTGGCTGGGGAAATGAGCAGAACCAGTCAGTTACAAGATCTCAGGGCAACCAGGGTCCACTGGGACTTCTGAGCTCACAGGAACACGCAGGAGCTCGGGAGAAGACCCTCTTTTTTACAGAGTGGCCATTACAGAGAGCCGCTATCATGCGTGTACACTTCTACTTTTGTTTTTCTACCCCCTTTTTCTTTGGCCCAAGTTTGCTCTGCTGGTTTGTCCAACACCCATTTATCCTGCATTTCTTTTTAATAAACTTTTGGGCACCGTTATTGCTTGTCTTGTCTAATTCTTCGTTCAAAACAAGAAGGACCTGGAAAATTTTTGAGTGGTGAGCTTTTTCTAAGGGAACTACCCTGTAACATACTCAGGGTACGAGCTGACTAGGGCCGGCGGGGGGGGGGGGAACGGGCAGAGGGCCAAGGAGACCAGCCGGTAAGGAGCGGCTGTGGCCTCCGCGCTCCATAGGACTGGAGACACGCTGAGCGCCTCGACACCCCTTCTCGTTGTTCTCCCAGAGCCCTTGGTCAGTCTCTTCCCTCCGGCCCTCAAAGGCTTCCCAGCTCAGCGCACAGGGACCCGGGCAGCCAGTCGCACTGTGCCCAGCACGGCCACGTTTTTACATTATGAGACTCCATCTGTCTAGAATGCACATGTGACACAGGAGTAAAGGGAGAGGAGGTCATGCCCTTGCACGCGCGGGTGGAGGTGAACTTTTTTTGTCCCGGGGAGGTACCCCTTAGGTCATCTTACCGCTAGTGTCGCCGCCTGCCTGCTCAGCCCTCAACCACACCACACAAGCATCTTCCTCCCAGAGACTGAAGATGAACAAAGCCCTCTGTGTATAGTACTTTACAAACTCCTAAGGCGGCACAGTACCAGGGGCCTGTGCGGCAGCTGGTTAAAATAAATTCCTGATTATTTGAGATACAGGAGAGTAGCAAGAGCAGTCGGTAACCGAACTCGGTAGGCACTAAGGCAAAGGGCCTTCCGAGCAGCAGTTTTAATCTAAGGTGTCGCTCTTTGTAGAGGAAACACTGCCACCCGCAACCCAAAACAAAACAACGACAAAAAACAAACCAACACCCAAAAGAAAAGCAGAACGGTGTAAATGCAGTAGGGGTAATTAAATTCTCCTTTCGAGCCCTGTCCACAGGTATATGCAATTAGGACGGAACACAAAGCCCGAGAAGGGCCCCGGGGCCAGCGTCCGCTTTTGCAGTCGGCACCGCGGTGTGGGAAGGTCGGACGGCCGGGACCGCGCCAGGTGCCAGAGCCAGGGCCGGGGCCGCGGGCGGGGACTGAGGACCGCGCGTGCCCACGCGTACACACAGACACGCGGGGCGCGCGCCACACACTTGCGCGCGCACACGCACGGCTCCCCGGGGGCGGGTCTCTCTCTTTAAAGAGCTGACGGCCTCCGCACACCCAGGCGCTCTAGGCCCGGGGGCGGGACCCGGCGGGCTGGCGGCCAATGGGCGCTGCGGCGCGGCTGGAGCGCGGTGACGCGCACCAATGGGCGCGCAGGGGGCGGAGCCGCGCGGGGACACTATTGTTGACGAGAGCGGCGGCGGCGGCGGATGCAACCCCGCGCTTCGCGGCCCAGGCCCGCTGCTCCGCGTTCGGGAGTCCGGCGTCGTCACCCCGTCGCGGCGGCTCCCCGCGGCCCGAGGACGCGCCTTTGTGGGCGGGCGACAGCCGGCCGCCGTCTCGCCGCGTCAGCCGGGAGCGAGTCATGTCCCAGCGGGTGCGGCGCAGCGGGTCCCCCCCGCCGGCCGGCGCGCTCGGAGGTGGCGCGGGGGCCGCGGCCGGGGGCGCCGGGGGCCGCCTGCAGCCCCTGCGGGCCACCGTCCCGTTCCAGCTGAAGCCGCAGCAGCAGCACGGCAGCCCCACGCGGGGCGGCGGCCTCGGCGGCGGCAACAACGGCGGCGGCGGCGGCGCCTCGGGGCCCTGCGGCGGGGGCGGCGGGGGCCCGCGCTCCGCGGCGCGCACCAGCCCCACGGTGGCCACGCAGACGGGCGCCGCCGCCACGGCCACGCGCGGCACCAGCCCCACGCGCGGCGCTCGCGCGAGCCCCCCGCGGCCGCAGCCACCGCCGCCACCGCCGTCGCCGGGCTCGTCGCCCACCCACCTGTGGGCCTGCGAAGCGGGCGCCGCCCCGCCCCCGGCCCGCGTCCGGCCCCGGCGGAGGTCCCCGGAGCAGCGCAGCCCGAGCGCCCCGGTGTGCAAGGCAGGTTCGTGCCCGGGCTGTGGCGGGGCGCGGGGGGAAGCGGGCGCGGGAGGGAGGGGACGCGGGAGGACGGCTCCACCTCCGCCGCGCAGCGGGGCGCCCGGCCCCCCGCACCCGCTAACCTTGCGCCCAGCCGGGTCTGTGTTAATTGTAAACCCGGAGTGCCGGCCTCCTCCGGTTCCTGCTCTCCCTGGGGGACGAGGCGACGGCTGGTTTGTCCCTCCGCCTGACGTGGACAGTAGTGCTCCACGCCACATATGTGCGGCTTGGTGTTTCTGTTCTGCAAAACAGTTTCGGATCTGGGGCTGCAGGCGTCGGCAGCGGCAGGTTGGGCTCCCCGAGCAGACGGGCATTGGAGTGTTGCTTTGATAAACGGGGAGCGAGAAGTGAGAAGTTAAGCAAGACCTCTGTGGAAGATTTGTGTGATTTGATGTGGGTGGGTGTGTTTATGCTATATAGTGCTGATGTTTGTGCTTCGTTGAAAAACAAAACCCAGGGTTTCTCTCTGGTTATTGTTTTAGGGACTGAACATGTGCTGTTTTTCTGTATACCTGGGAAAAGGTGCTGAGTGGAGCTGCTGGGTTCTGATGGAGTCATTCAAAAAGAATAACTCAAAAGAGCAGTTCAAGTTGTGGGAAGTAGAAAGGAGTAAGATTTATCACGTCCTCAGCTTTATGTCAGACTCTAGTTAAAAAAGGGTGGCTTTTAGGTACATGTTAATAATGCCGACATATGTTTTTGTCTTTGAGGAATTTCTGTTCAAGACTTACACTTAGAATGTTGGGAATTTCAGGAAAAACTGTAGTACGTCCTAAGCAAGATAAAGGGATTTATGAAGTGGAGAGAGTAGGATGGAGTTTTCTGTTTGTTTTATGAAAGATTTGAGACAGTACTTTCTTGGGAAAGAACTGCCCTGAAAAATGATTCATAGTGTATCCTGATTAGGACTAAAGTACTATTTTAAACCTGTAGAAAACGCAAAATGCTTAAAATTCTGGCTGGTAAAAGTACTAGGGGAAAACGCCCCCCCCCATCTGTCACTTACTGAGCTCCTCCTCTGCGGCAGGTGATTTTCCTGCCAGATCTCACGCAACCCTCACAGCAGCCTTCAGGTGAGTTAAAGCAACAAGTGACAGCGTTTGTATTTGCACTCTGGTCAGTCATGCTTCAGAGCCCAGATTTTCAGATTATATCCCGGAAGCAGCTTCATGATGTATAAGATAAAACCTGGGACATACATAGCACACTGAAATGACATGTACTTCATTTTTGAAGCACTCTATCTGGTGAGCAAAATTGCCTCAGTTTGCCTTCGACCTTCTGGAGCCAGCATCAGGTGGAGGGAAGAAGGGCTGCATAGGTGCGGGCCAGAGGTGGTGGAAGGAAGCAGGTCCCCGGTCTGGTTTCAAAATCAATCATTCTAGCACCTGTTTGATACTCAGAGTGGAGAAGTGACCCGAGGAGAACTGGGTTAAATTAAATGTTGGCAAAGTGTGGAGGAAGCTGCTTTTCTTCTCCAAATTCTAGGGGGCTCAGTTTTCTGGAGTCTCGGGCTTCCTCCACCAGGTGTGTCACTGCCTAGAGTAATCATGCTGTAAAACTGGTTACCCTATTAGCTCCCCCATCCAAAACAAAACAGAAAAGGGAAATTCTTCTAATGCATTATCAACTGCATGTGAAGGATAGTGCCTGTTAAGTCTCACTCAAGTGTAACTGTCTGATAGTACCTTTTCTGGAATGTACTCTTGATTCACTCTAATGAACATTATGCAGAGTGGGGAAAAATGTTTTCAGATTTCAAGTCTTCAAAGCACAGACTATGTGCCCCATAATTGCATCATTTGCTCTTTTGTATGACTATTTTGGAAGGAAGTCCTTTAATGACCAGGCGCCTTTTTTGGTTGCCACCAGTTTGCAGGCTTAATGAAATGTAAGGATCCTTACTGTAGAAGTATCTGTAGTTCTGTGAATGTTATGGGACCCAGGTTCTAGTTGTCTCGATTAGGCTGCTGGCTTCTAGGTGCCTTATTGGAAAAACTAGTTGTCATAATCATTGTTAGGGCTTCGGTATGTCAAAGACCCTAAATTAAAGTCTTAGGACCTCTATCTAGTGGTTTCCTTCTTTTGGAGATTGAACTAATCATTGCCTGATCTAGAATTGATCCAGACTTTTCTAGGATAAGATAATCTGAACACCCCGCCCTGACAAGTATTTTAAACATCCCACCTTCTAGTGTCTGCCATGTCTGTAGCAAAGTGGTTTGTCATTAGGTACTGAGATGTGCTTAGGGAAGGTAACTAGGCAACAGTGTTAACTGTGAAGTTTGTTTCCGGCCTTCTCTTCTTTTGTCTTAAATGTCGGAGACAAGCCAGATGTGATGGTGCCCATAATCCAGGCACTCGGAGTCTGAGGCAGAAAGATGAGAGTTTGAGCCCAGCCTTGGTGACTAAGCAGGACCCTGTCTAAAAATTTTTAAAAAGCTGGGGTTGTAGCTCAGTGTGACAGCCCTGGGTTCAATCCCCAGCGTGGCTCAAAAAAAAAAAAAAAAAAAAAGGCAAAACGAAAACCAAAGAAACCTGCTTAGAACTTTTTGACTTCATCAAAATTCAACTAATAGCCTGAAGTTCACCTCACCAAGAACGTAAAACAGTTGATTAACACATGTTTAGTGTACGTGCTATATATGGCAAAAAATGCACAAATCCCTCCAGAGATCACTTCTTACGGACAAATGCAGGTTTGCTGGAGATGAATTGCTCAGGCGAAGATGACCAGTATCACACTTGAGGCACTTGAGGTCACCGAAAGGTGACAAGGGGAGAATATGGTAATGCATACATTAACTACATACTTACGTAGTTAAGTTACGTCGTCAACTTTGGTATGTTTTTCTCTACTGAGAACGGGGCCGTGTTGATGTTAACTTTTTATAATAGGCTTATGTATATTTTATAGCTGTAAGTAATAAAAATACTTATTCACCTACAGATAATAGTAAAAATTGAGGGCTCACTGAAATTTTATTCCTTTGTGCATATCTAACATTTAAAATTTACTTTTTATATCTGTAGGCTGTACTCTTTGAGCTTTTTCAAATTGTCACTAAATTTCCCAAAAAATTCTCATAAGTGGACCCAAGCAGTTCAAACCCATGCTGTTCAAAGGTCAACTGTATGTTATTAACTGTAGTCACTCTCATACCTTGTCTTAAGAATTTCTTCTGATTGTTCCTGACTTGTTTATAAACTGGTAAACATAAATAAAGCATTTTCACTGAGTTTTGGGAGCCATTCCAGAAAATAACCCAATGTGTAGAGAGGTCATGCGGACCCTGGTCGTAGCTGGTTTGTTACACAGTTAGTATCTGGAGAGGGAGGTAGTGCTGTGAATCTAAATCGTCAGCTACAGAGTCTGCTCCCTCTGGATGGTTGGTGTCAGAATGCGCTTGAATGGTAGAACATCCACTCAGTGTTCTGAGGGAGAACTAGGGTTGGGGTTGGGGTTGGAGAACAGGCCAGGGTGCTTGTTAGAAATGCGTGTTTCCAGAACTACTGAAGGCCTTGACAGTTCTGTCCACTGCCCTTCCTCTCTGGTGAGGCTGAGGAACACTTACCTTTTTAAAAATGTTGTAATAGAAAATATAAAAAAGGAGAAGCTTATTACTTAAATTAACTATTTTACATATTTTATATGCAACCCAACACATTTCGTCTTTACTTCAGTATGGCCCAGTCAAGCCAAAAGATTGGACACTGGGCGAAAAAGAGTCACTAGAAACCACCAAGGAAAACAGTTTTAAAACCTCTTAGGAAAAGGCGTTATTACTGTATTGAGATGTTATTTTTGCGGTGTGGCTCGTATGTTGACAACAAGTTTTGTTCCAGGTAGTTTTCCCCCGTTTTGCATAATTGTGTGAATATGGTCATTTGTGGGGTGAGAGAGTTCCAGGAGCAGTGAGAAGAGATGTATTTCTCTGCACTAACACGCAGAATCAGAAAGCAGGTGTCAGAACTCCATATTTGTGGCATCTTTGATATCTGCTTTCTAGTGTCCTATAAAGTACAGCATGTTAGGAATTCAGGGTTTGTCAAACATCTGGAGGACGGCTGCTAGTTTCACACCTTTGAGGGAATCCTTTTGGCTTGTGATGTCTGTGTTTTGCAATTGAAGATGAGGCAGTGTAAAACCTTACTGTTAGTTCATTTTGGCTGGTAGAATTTCCACTTAATTAAGTTCAATTCTCTAAGGCTTTTTTATTTTTATTTCTTTATTTTTTTACCAAGAACATGTATTGGTATATTGTGTACATAATGATCACATTCATCATGGTTATTTTGTACCTGTACGTGATGTATCTTGGTTCAATTCTGTAAGTTTGATGAACTATTCTGTTACTAACTGTGCAGTCCAAAGGTGTATAAATCACAGTGAACTCTAGAGACTCAGACTAGCCATGTCAGACAGGCATATAAGTATATTATACGCATGGTCTGTGCTCTGGAGAGACAGTAAATAATTCCACGTGAGATGGCTTTCGATTTGGGTTGGAGAGGTAGGAAGAGACCTGTGCAGTTGAGTCTTAGAGGTATGAAAACATCCCTGTCATGTTCAACCCTCTCTGGCTTAAAATGCAGGACAAAAAAGGGAGGATGTTGGAGAGGGGAAAGAGGTGGTGCATACTTGTGATCCCAGCACTCTGGGACAGTTAGGAGGATACTTAATGAGACCTTGTCTCAAAGAAAGAATGGGGTGTGGGGGGGAGACAGAGAGAGAGAGAGGGAGAGAGAAATTTCAGAATGGCCTTGAGTAAATGTGTGAACTGAAGTGAATCAGAATGTATTCCGTGGTTAATAATGTGTACTCTGGAGCCACCCTGCCAGGGTTCAGATCCTGGTGTTCTCATCCGCTTTCTAGCTGTTCAATTTAGGCAAATTTAAGTCACCTTTAAAAAGAGCCCAGCGTATAGTACTAATAGTACGTACAATAGAAGATTGTTACAAGGATAAAATTCTTGCAGTCTATCCATGAGTTATAGGTGTTAGCTATTGTCATGTCATCTTTGTCATCCTCATCCAAGAATGGAAGCATTAAAAGTTAATTTATTAGTGGCATTGACTGTATACTCCTGGAATGAGTAGTATGTGCACGTGTGTGGTCTGCATGTGTGTTTAGGAAGGTAATGTATGAGGTTGAGGTGTTTGGCTCTGGAGACGGTAACACAGGTGCCGAGTGCCAAGTGCCTGGGTATAGTGAGGTTGTAATGGAAGAGAGGAAAGAGGTTGAAGAGACTTTGATTTGGGAGCTGTTGGATATAGGGACTAAGGGGACCTGAGGGCGATGGTTTGGAAGGTAGCACGGCGGAGAGCAGATGTGGAAAAGGAAAGCGAGCTCAGTTCTGGGCATACCTAGTTTGTGCTTTCAGGAAATCCAAGTAATTTTTCAGATTGTAGCAAATAACAGTTTTAGAACTCAGGGATACAATTTGAACTGGGGGGTAAAAAATTGGGACTCATTCATTTCTGCTCAGTAAGCATTCATTAAACACTTAGGCTGTGCTGAGCATTTCCACATTGGCAGCTCTTCAGATGACTTAATTCCTAGCATGGGTAAAATGATGGGGAGAATAAGCATTTTAAAGGTAGAAGGAAAAGCCAGGGAGGAAGCTTCAGAATGTGTAGGAGGAGAAATGGTAGAACAGCATTGAAAACATCAAAAGAACAATTGTATTTCAAGATTTTAAAGCTTTTTAAACGCTGTAAAGAGAACAAACAGGCATTTGAATTGTCCTTTAGGTCTGTTTCTGATCTCTGAGTGAAAGCAGGTTGAGTAGTATGTTGGGGGTACAAATCTTACTGTTTTCACCAAAAAAAAAAAAAAGAAAAGCGACAAAACTGGGTGAAAATTTGTATAAGGTTCTTGGACTTACAGAATGGGAAAACTTCAGCATGTTAATAGGTTTAGGGAAAGGATTTTCAGGAGGAGAATCTCAAGTTCCAGAGAAGATGGTAATAGCGGGTGGAACAAAGTCACAGAAAATGTGGGAGGCCATGGGCCCGGTCCATGGTGGAGTCCAGAAATTTAGAAACAACTAAGAACATAGCATGTCTTTCTTTTAGGAGAGGAAGAGGTAAAGATGTGTTAAGATGATAGATTCTAATTCAGCAGGTGAAGCAATAGAAATGTCAGATACATTCCCCTGCCACATCTGTCTACTACTTCTGCCCCCTAGAAAGTTTACATTCTCAGGGGTTTTTGTTTGGTGTTTATCAGCACACTTCTAAATAACATGCTGCTTTAGGAAGTCCCTCCCCCAATCTTTTACCTTTTAAGAGTTTAGTGATTTCCTACAGTAGAAAGTATAAACTTAATTAATCAGCATCCTCCTATTACAGAACCCTTTTGGCTGATCAGTATTTGTTTAAATTGTTTTGACTAGGAGATATTATTTACATCAGAACCTTGGTGTACGCCACTTACATTTCCTTTCTTTGTAACTTTTGTGGTCTTTGAAGTTAAAATTGCTTCGTTTTTTATTTACCTATCACAAATCTATCCCCGAAGTTTAATAGTGGAGAAACTTACTGTCAAATATTTAAGAACATACTAGTGCTTTCGGTTTTTTGTTTTCCTTACTGGCTAATGGATTTCTAGGTCTATGGCGTAACCATTGTCGTGGAACTTCTATGGAAATTTCTTTAATCTTTTCTATTTTGGGTACCCTGATTTCAGTATCTTCTTTGGAGCCTTTCTCCAATAATTTCTTGACAGAGGGTACATATTTAGGTGATATCTATAGCTCTATATATAGAGCTATAGATAGGTATCTATATGTATATCTATATATATATGGGAGAGACAGACCTTGCAGGTGTGCAGATATGTCTTTTTTTTTTTTTTTTTTTTGGCAGTACTGGGGATTGAACCCAGGGCTGAGCTGCATCCCTTCCCCTTGTTTTTTATCTTTTTTATTTGTGAGACGAGGTCTTGTTAAGTTGCCAAGTTGCCCATACTAGGCTCAAACTTTCAGTCTTCCTTCCTCAGCCTCCCGGAGTGCTGGGATATTAGGTATACACCACCATGCTCAGCTTGCAAGTATGTCTTTGAACTTAATAGTTTGAGTGTAAAGTCTAGATTGGAAGTAATTTTTCTACTGAATATTAAAAGCACTTGAGGCTGGAGGTGTAGCTTAGTGGTAGAGTGCTTAGCTTGTATGAGGCCCTGAGTTGGATCCCCAGCATCCCACTGCCCCCGCAAAAGGTGTTACTGGATGGGGGGAGGGGTCCCTTGGAGTTTCTTTCCAGTGCCTTGGTGTCCTGAATAAAGAAGTGGATAAGACACACAGAAAAAGCAATAAGGGTATATACTGAAGGCAGAAAAGAACCGTGCTCTACAGGGCAAGAATGTGAAGGTTAAAAGGCTCACATTCTGGAGGATATAGCAGAAAGAGGTATTTGGTATCCAAGATACCTGGATTGACCTCCCCGTCATGCAAATAAGGCATGCAGACTGTTCATCCTATTGAGAACTCTTTAGCCTCAGGCCACGTGTGAACTGTCCTATCAGAAAATTCACTTGGCCTCTTGCCAAACGTAAATGAAGGTCAAACAGTATCTTGATTGGTTGTGAACACCTGTGAATGAAGGCTTGAGAATAGCATCTTCTGATTGGCCCTACACAGCACCAGACCCAATGAAGGGTTGAAACTAGCACTTTTCTGATTGGTCCACAGTTCTCAGGCGCCCTAAGCCTGAAATCATTTTGGGCCGGGGTTCTGCACATGTCCTCTCTTAAGGAAACATCTTGCATGACCTGTTAGTCCTGGGTTTTTATGACCCTTGGCACATTCTGCCCAGTTGGTTTGCCTAAGCCCCAGTCTCCTGGCTCCAAAGGAGAACATTTCCTCATCCAGCCTCTAGAATTGCCATTGTTGAGAATTCTGGTGCCTTTCTGATCTTCGTTATTTTTTGGTTTTTGTTTTTGTTTTTATTTTTTGAGGCAGGGTCTCACTATGTGGTCCAGGCTGACTTTAAACTCACTATGTATCCCTGTCTGGCCTTGGACTCACGGCAGTCCTCCTGCCTCAGCCTCCCGTGTGCTGGGATTGCAGGCACACAGAATCACACCCAGCTTTTGATTGTATGTGGTGTGTGTGCATCTTGTGTATGAGAGCATTACCACCATTCTGATGGAGGGGTTGTTTTGGTATGAGATTTTTGGGTTGATTGTTTTCCATTCAGTATGATAATTACTCTGGGGCTGGGAATGTAGCTCTATGAGCTTTTCCAATCTAGAGACATTTTGTTTTGGGAATTTTTCCTCTGTCATCCTCCTAGTGTAGTGATTTTGTTTTCTGTCTTTGGAACCCTGTTATCCAGATGTGACACCCCTTGGATTTAGATTTTACTTATTTCTGTACTAGTTTTCAACTCTTATTTTTTTGTTTTTATAGCAGATTTATTTTATCTTATATTTTATAAATTTTTACATTTTGGCTACCTCATTCTTATTTTTCAAGAGCACATACCTTGCTGTGATTATCAACGTATTTATAAAGGGTATAAATGTGGTCAAGCTTTCTTTTGCTGTCTGCGTTGCTCTCAGCTCCTTGTGTATCAGTCTTTGTCCTGTTGCAGCCTTTCCTTAGTTTCCGTGAATGTTTAAGTGGACCCTGGGATGCCATTGGCGCTCTGCGTCTGATTGGACTGCTGAGTGGGGAATCTGTGTGGAGCCACAGTGCAGGCCTCCCCCTCAGAGGAGCTTCCTGCTTCTCTCCTGGCCAACTTCCCCAGAGGCATCCTGGTACTGCTCTGGTGGTCTGTCTTGGTTTCTCAATCTGCGTTCTAGACCTCTACAGAAAAAGTAGTATTTTTGAAAATAAAAATAAAATTTATCTTTTTAAGGGGAAACTTTTTTTGCTGCTAAAATACTCCTCAGTTGTGGGTTGAACTTGAAATGAGCTTATCTAGTTTTTTTCCTTTTTTCAGTTTTATTAATCCGTGTTTGTAGTATGTAATGAGCACCTTCCTTGTAGGGGTTGGTATGTGTACATAACACATCTTCATTCTTTCTTTCATCCTCATTTTCAGCTGAAATCAAACCTTTCTTTTTTCTTTGCTTTTTTTTTTTTTTTTTTGAGAGACAGGATCTTGCTGTGTAGTCCAGCCTGACCTTGAGCTCACTATGTAACCCTGAGACAGGTCTGCTAAATTCCCCAGGCTGGCCTTGAATTTGCCATCCTCCTGCCTCAGCCTCCTTAGTCACTGGGATTATAGGCATGTGCCCCTGCAGTAGGCATTTGAGTATGCTTGTATATACTTATTTTATCTGTAGGATAAATTCTTAGAAATGGAATTTCTTGGTCAAAAGATGTACATTTTTCTTTCTGTTGTCAAATATATTTTAGGTAATTGTTATCAGTTGTGCCTGTTCCCTCCACTTATTTTTTTTTGAGACAGGATCTCACTATATAGTTCATCTGTCTTGTTGCATGTATCAGTAATTCTTTTTTATTGCTGGATAACACTTCCTTACATGAATATACCGTTTTGTTTTCCATTTAACACTTGAGGAATATTTAGGAATTTGGGATTATTATGAATAAAGCTGCTATAATTATTTGTGTATAGGCTTTTTGCTTTTCTGAACATACTTTTTGTTTCGGAGTATTTTTTTCTTTTGTTTTGGTTAAGTACCTAGGAGTAGGCACACATGGTGGCATACACGTGTAATCACAAATCCTGTACTGGGGAGACTGAGGCAGGAGGAACACAAGTTCAAGTCCAGCCTGTACAGTTTAGGGAGAGCCTGTCTCAAAAAGGACTGTGGCTGTAAGCTCAGTGGCGGAGCCCCTTGGGTTTGATTCTCCCAGTACCACCTCCCAAAAAACCCCACAACAACAAGCATGCCTTGGAGTGGGGACCCTCCACTGCAGGGTCATATGGGCCACATATGTTTACAAAAAACTACCAGTTTTCCAAAATGAGTTTTGCTAGTATTTTGTTGATGAGTTTTACATCTGTGTTCCTGAGGTATGTTGGTTTGTTGTGCCCTATAATGTTTTTGTCTGGTTAAGGTATCAGGATATTACTGCCGTTATAAAATAAGTTGAGAAGTATTCTTTTCCTCATTTATTGCCTAGATGAGGTTACGTAGCATTGATGTTATCGCCTCTTCTTCTGCTTTAGTACTAGATATTGAACCCGGGGCCTTGTCCTGAGCTACAATCCCAGTCCCTCGCCTCTCAAATTTTTATAAAAAATTTTAAAATTTCGAGACAGGGTCTCCCTAATGAGGTTTCCCTAGTGAAACTATCTTGGCCTGGAATTATTTTTATTAGAGAAGGTTTTAAACTATAAATTCAGTTTAATAGAGGCAGGATTATTCAGGTTACCTATTTTTTGAGTCTTTGGTAGATTGGGTCCTTTAAGGAAGTGGTTCATTTATGGAGATGAAATTGTGGTATTTATTCTTTTAATGTGTGCCTGGTTGTAATTGTTGTACCCTATCCCTTCTTTCATTCTCTCTCACATGATAAGTTTGTCTTTTTTCCCCCTTGATCAGTCTAGCTGTAGATACACCACTTTTAAATCAACCAAAGAACCAGCTTTTGGATTCATCTACTTTTTCATTTGTTTCATTGATTTCTGCTCCTGTCTTCTTATTATTTTATTCTTCTTACTTGCTTTGGGTTTAATTTGCTTTTTTCCTAGAATTTCAGATGAAGGATGATTTTTTTTTTTTTTGAGACAGTCTTCCTGTGTAGCCCAGGCTGGCCTTGAACTTGCATTGATCCTCCTGCCTCAGCCTCCCGAATGCTAGGATTACAGACGTGCACCACAGACCCGGCTGAAGGGTGAAAGTTTTGATTTGACACCTTTTTTTGTTATAGAAGCACTTAGAGTGATGCAGTACATTATTCTCCAAGCAATTGTTCCAATGTATCCCAAAAGTTGAGATATCATATTTTCCTTTTAATTCAGTACAAGTATTTTCTGGTTTCCTTTGAGGCTGCTTCTTTGACTCTCAGATTATTTAGAATGGTTTTGTTCAACTTCTAAATATTTGGGGATTTTCCAGATAGCTTTTGGATTCCATGTCAGAGAATATAATTTCATTTATTCTAAATTTTTTTTAAGGTTGGAATCTATGTGACAGATGCTTCAGGTGTCACTTTCATGTGTATTCTGCTGGGCAGAGCTTTTGTTTGTAAATGTCAGCGAGGTGAAATTAATTGATAGCGGTTTTCAGGTCTTGTGTATCTCTGCTCATTTTCTCTCTGCTTGTTTTATCAGCTACTGAGAGAAGAGTTTTGAATTCTTAAATTAGTGGATTTTTCTATTTCATCTTTCAGTTCTGTTTTTGCTTCATGTGTTTTGAAGCTTTTTAAAAAATGTGTATGAACATGTAGTATTATCTTTTTTGGTGAGTTGAGCCTTTTACCATGTAATTCCCTCTACCACTGGTAATTTTCCTGGTTCAGAAGTCTCCTTTGACTAATATTTGCAAAATCTATTTTTAATGTTCTCTGTATTATATAGTTTCACCTTTTCCGTACTGTAAAGGGCTGTCTTGTGGACAGCAAACAGCTGGATCTTTTTTTTTTTAATCTACTCTGACCTCTATTACTGTGTTTAGACTGTTTACATTTAGTGAAGCTACTCCTATGTTTGGATATAGATTTACTATCTACTGTTTGTTTTCTCTTTCGTTTTTTGTTCTCCTTCCACATTCTTACCCTTCTTTTGGATTGCTGACTATTTTTTATATATTAATCCATCATAATATATGTGTTAATTTTTTTACTTTTTTTTTGTGCCGGGGATCGAACTCAGGGTCTTGTGAACACTCTAACCACTCAGCTAAATCTCCAGCCCCTGTATTAATTTTTTTGACTGGATCTTTTTGTATAGGTTCTTTGTTGTTGTTTGCTAGGGGGATTATAATCTACCTAACTTCTAATGTTCTATTTCGAGTTAGTATTATTTTACCACTTCAGGTGCAATGTAGGAGTCTTAAAAGTGTGTGTCCTCTTTAACCTCTTTGACTTATATTATATTGGTCTAAATATACAGAGTCTAAAAAAAAAGTATGCACACTTCAGGAAAAGAAAAACTTGTATAAATATTTCGATGCTAAGTTTATTGAGAAATCATGAGATTAATGCAAGTTACCTTTGGCCTCTACAGTTGCAAGAGGTGCTCAGAGTGGTGACCATTAGCTTCTAGACATTCATTAGTATGGCGAACTGCTGCTGGGTAACCTTGGTCATTGAGATTGCTGCACATGCATTTTCAGTTTCTTCTCTAAGGGCTGGCAGTATAGTGGGTTTTCTGTGATACACAACATCCTCTAGGGTTCCCCATGCGAAGGTAACATCTGTTGAAGAAACATCGTACTACTTCCTTTCCTGAGGTGTATAAACATTTTTTTGGTGGACTCTGAATATTATATCTCTGTACATTGAAAACCACATTATAATTTTTGCTTTCAACGGTCACTCTTGTAATAAATTTAACGGGAGAAAAAAAATCTATATACTTACTTTATTTATTCTTTATTCCTGAAGTTCCATTTCCCTGGTACCATTTTCCTTCTGCTTTAAGCCCTATATTTAGTATTTGTTTTAGAGTGGGTCCAGTGAATTCTGTTTTTTTCAACTAAAAATGTTGGCCTCACAGGATGATTTCAATGGATATGGAGTCCTGGATGTATTGTTTCATTCTTTTTGAATTTTGTTTGCTATGTAGTTGACGATGGCCCCAAACTCATGGCAATCCTCCTGCCTCAGCTTCCCAAATGCTGAGATTACAGGTGTGTGCCACCACGCCTGGTGTTATTATTATTATTATTTTTTTTTTTTTTGGTGCCAGGGATCGTATTGTTTTATTCTTTAACTCTTTAAAAATGTAGTTTATCTTCTGGCTTCCATGATTTCTGGTGAGTCATCTACAGTCATTGAAATTATTGTTCCCTCATGTGTAATATGTTTTCCTCTGGCTACTTTAAAAATTTCTTTATTTTGGGGTTGAGGATTTAGCTCAGCAGTAGAACACTTGCATAAGGCCCTGTGTTCGATCCCTAGCACCCCTCCCCCCATTTTTTTTCTATATCTTTGATTTTTAGCAGATCGATTATTTATGGGCATGAAGTTTTCCCCTTTGGATTCAGCGAGCATCTTTAGTTGCTAAATTTGTGTTTTACATCAGATTTGGGAAGTTTTCTTTCTTTTGTCAGTTTTTTTCCTCTAGTTTTTTTCTTCTTGTTTTAGGGAACTCCAGTGGTGTTGTCCCACCGGTACCTGAGAGTCTTTTCATTTTTTTCCACTCATGTTCAGATTGGTTAATTTTGCTGATCAATTTTTAGACTGACTGAGTTTTTCTTCTGTCCTGGCCATTGGGCTGTTGCCTCCATCCAGTGATTTTTGTTTCAGTTACTGTATTTTTTAACTCTAAAATTTTCATTTGGTTGGCTCTTCCTTCTTTTTTCCAGTGTTGGGGACTGAACCATGGGCCTTTGCAATGAGCTGCATCCCAAACTCTTTTTTATTTTTTATTTAGAGACAGGGTCTCACTAAGTTGCTCATGCTGGGCTCAAACTTGGCAGTCTGTTTACTCAGCCTCCAGAGTGCTGCAGTTACAGGCGTGTGCCACCACTTAGTTTGATTCTCGTCTTAGATTTTCTGTGGAACACCTTGTATCTTTTTGTTGATGTCAAGGGTGCTTGCCCGCGCTTCAGGGAACTTGGCTATAACAGCTGCTTTAAAAATCTCTGATAATTCCAGAATCTAAGTCACCTTGGAGTTGGTGTCTCTGCTTGTTTGGATATTTTGAGTATTGTAGTTGAAACTCTCGGTCCTATTAGGGTCGTCTGGAAAACGTTGAACTTTTTTAGCTGACAGTAAACCTGGTTAGGTTTAGACTGCACGTACCATGCCATCTCCTCTGGGCTGTGGTTCTCGTGTTAGTTTTCAGAGCGTTTGTAGTGCTTTGGATCTGAATTCTGTGTGTGACCCTCCAGGGTTAGTCTGGCGCCTGGACGGTGATGTGTGTCCTCATCTTAGTGTAGGTCTCAGAGCTTTTGCTGTGCTTCTTCTGATTGATTTCATGCATGTGCAGCTTTTGGTGGAGCCTGGAACTTTGTTTCTTCAATGCTGGGGTTCAACCCAGGGCTCTGTGCATGCTAGCTAGGCGAGTGAGTGGTTTCCCACTGAGCTGTATCCCCAGCCCTGGAACTTCTTACACAGATTCGGAAAGGCTTCTTTTCCAGCTCCCTCTTTTCTGTGATTTATTTTCACACTGTCCAAAGAACTCTTGTCTTCATTTTGTTACTGTAAGTCCAGGATTTTTAACCTCTGTCACTTTTTCTACAACCAGATCTGCCTCTGGGCCAAGACAGTGATAACAGAGAAAGGAAGAAATAACCTGGTTTTTTCTTACATTCTTCCACCCGTGGGGTCCTCTTTTCTGATTGCTCTGGCCAGAAAAAGGCATGTTCCATGAGATTTAGGTATCTCTGTGGTCACACTGGTGGAGGAAGTCATTTTGTAGTGGTAAGAAGAGTAAAGAGCCCCCCCCCTTCATTCTGCAGGGGCCCCCTTCCTAGTCCACGAGCCAGAAAGAAAGTTTCTTCTGGACTTTTTTTGGTCCATCCTTACTCTCAGTACCAAGACTTAGGCTGCCCTTGAATCTAGTTGAGGATCTATGGAAGGGGGTAAAGCTCAGAGAGTCACTTCCCTGTCAGTTCTCCAAGTTTTAATTTTTTTTCTCTAAGTCTGTCTATTATTTGCTTTTTTTGAATCCTCAGTGAGTTCCTCCATATAGTCTGTCCAGAGTTTTTGTAATCAGGGCTCAATGATAGAGTGTGCTTATTTGCTTTTTAATCCATCTTAGCCAGAACTTGCTGGCATCAGCCCTCCCTTCAAATCAGGTTTTCATTTTAGAAACTTACTTGAAAGAGTGGGTATATGTGAGAAGTAATGAAACTATAGCTGTCACTTGTTGAACATCCTCTGTATACTAACTGCTATGCTAAGTGCTTCGCATATGTTATTTAATTCTTACAGTACCCTTGTAAATACTACCACCATTTTAACATCGTATTTAATTACCCTATGGTCACATAGCTATTAAGTGATGGACCTAGTGTACAAATTTGGGCTTTTCACACTCCAGAGCCTCTTATTTATCTATTTGCTATGCTTAGTCAGCTAACAAAAAATCGTATTTTAATGCCGGTTGTGGTGGCACATGCTTGTAATTCCAGCTGTTTGGGAGGCTGAAGCAAGAAGATCCCAAGTTTGAGGTCAGCCTGGGCAATTTAGCAAGAACACCTTAATAAAAAATAAAGAGAACTGGGGATGTAGCTCAGTGGTAGAGTACTGCACCCCTGGGTTCAAGCCCCAGTACCCCCCCACATGAATTTATACATATAAAAATATTGCTTGAGAGTAGTGAAACAGAATTCTTTTTAAAAATTAGAATTCATAGATTTATAACTTGCTCTTTTCACTTAAAATGGTGGAAACAATTTCCATATCAATAAATATACTTCTGCAACATTCTAAATTGCTATGTTTTAAAATTAATTTTTGTGATACTGGGACCTGAACCAGGCAAGTTTTGTACCACTGAGCTGTATCATCAGCCATTGTTCTCCACCCTGTCCCTCCTGCCTTTACCAGTGATTGAACTCTGGGCCTTCACACTGAGCTGCCTCCCCAGCCCCTTTTAGATTTTTAAATTCTGAGACAGGGTCTTGCCAGCCGCCCAGCAGGGACTTGAATTTACCTTCCTCCTGCCTCATCTCCCAGAGTGCTGGGTGTGTGCTACCATGCTCCACTTTTTTTTTGAGTTTTTATTTTGAGATAAAATCTGGCGGAGTTGCCCAGACTGGCTTTGAATTTACAATCCTTCTGCCTTAGCCTCCCAGGTAGCTGGGATTACATGGGAAATGTGAATAGCACATTTCCTGGCTGCCATATGGTATTGTTGAATTTTTATTTTTAAAAAAATATTTGCTGTTATAAGTAGTGCACAGTAAACATTTAAAGTGAATGAGGATGCTGGGCTATTACCTAACTGTGGATGACTAGAGCTGTGACCTTCATGACAGGAAACAGTAGTTACTGGACTATATTTAAGTATTGAGGGTTTTACCCAATACTTTAAAAAGCTTATCTTTTTTTTCTTAAGCTTATCTTTTTTTTTAGTAGTTTAACATTATTCCATATATTTGTTCTATTATTTCTCAACATTTTATGTGTTATATATTTGGTACTTTGTTGGGTTACTGAATTCATTGACATTGGGTATTCAGTCCCTTTGAACTTCTTATCTGTCAGAATTTTGTTCAAAGGCTGCAGCCCACTTTGTATCCCTGTCAGATGTCTTGAAAACATGTACTGGTACCAGGGCTGCAGGGTGAAAGTATGTGAACAGCACTGTGCACACTCATCATTCTTTTGAAAAATAATGTTGCACCATACATCCTATCAGTGAAATCTGATCACTATTTTATATGCAAATAGTAGGTTTCAGTTCATTTACATATCCTCCCTATTTTCACAAATTATAGTATCTTTCTTTAAAGGTGCATAGGTGTCTTTAGCTCTTGATGATTCACATGTATTTAATTACCTTTTCTGAAGTTACATATTTTGTCCCAAAGAACATTTTGATACTAAAGTTTTGACTCTTCTTTTCCCTGCCAGTGGCATAGGCAGTGGTATGTGATGGAAAAAACAGTAAAAATATTTGAAATAATTAGCTTGGCAGCATTGTAGAGCAAGTCTGGACGGTCTGTGATTGCTCAGTGATTTGTGTGGCTAATGTGAGATTTGCCTAGAGTTGCATCAGAACTTGGGTGAGGCAGGGGAGGCCCTCACTCTGAATGCAGGCTTTAAGGGACACCAAAACTCACAGATTGTGGTATGATATTTTAATAAAATAGTTTTAAAAATTTAACTTCTAAAAAACTTCATGATGGCCTTGATTAAGTTTTGAGAGCTAGGATCTTGACAGAGCCAAGATTAAGAGGTGGATTATGTAAGTACAAGATTGAGTCCTATTTAAAATTTTAACAGTTCATTCATTATGCATGATCTCAAGTTAACAATCTAGTAAGTTATTTTGCACTCAGCATGAGTGCCTCGTTTGCCTTGTCGTAGTAATCCTGGCCTTGTTTGTATGAGACCAGTCTGCAAGAATTGCCTATGGATTTCTCCATGGATCATTACATTAGTTTTCTATTGCTGATATAATAAAGTGCCACCAATTTAGCAGCCTGAAAAATCCATTTATTATCTCTCAGCTCTGTAGGTAGAAGCGGAAGCAGGAGGAGTCTTCACCTTGTTTTCTGCTTGAGGTTTCACAGGTCACAAGCCGGACATCAGTTGGGTTGAGTTTTTACCAGGAGACTTGGGAAGGATGTGCTTCCACAGACTTGCCATGTGCTGATCAGTATCCACATCTCGGAGGATGCAGGGTGGAGATGCCTGGGTTCTTACTGGCTGCCAGAGGTCAGCCTTGACTCCTTGAGATGGCTCCCAGATTTTTCCACTTGACCCCCTCAGTCTTTAAAGCCAGAAAGATAACAGCTCTTTCACTAGCTCTTTTGCAACCAGCCTGAGAAAACTGCCTTTCAAGGGTACTAGTGATTCCATTAGACCCATTTAGATAATCTTTCTTTTAATTAATGCACCATTAACTCATGAGTAACTTTACATTTGCAAATCTCTTTGACATCTAGCATAATCACGGTGTGATCTCATCACCTCTGCAGTCTTGGAGATTAAGACCGCAGATCTTGGACTATTTAAGAATTCTGTCTACCACAATCAGCAGTTAAGTCAGTAGAAAATAATCAGACTTACCCACTCAGAATTAGTCACTCACTTACTTACCCACTCAGAGTATGCCTTCTTATTGAGATATTACAAACAAGGGCTGAGGATTTAGCTCAGTGGTTAAGAGTGCTTGCCTTGTAAGCACAAGGCCCTGAGTTCGATCCCCAGCACAAAAAAAAAAACAAAACAAAAAAAAGAGATATTACAAACAAAAATGGCATTATGGCAGCATTTGTTATTGACTAAACTTTGATAGAAGAATTTTTTTGTATAATTTTTATTTATACAATTTGCCTTGATAAAATTGCCATCACAGTAGTTGTTACATAGGAAGATTCTTGATGATAGAGGATGTATTGAGAAATACTGATTTTTTTTTTCAATTTTGTTGCAAACTTTGCATTAAAAGCAGTTGAATAGATGGAAATTATAATAGGAAAATATGAAAATTGAAAAATTTGGAAATCACTGAAGTTAATCATTTAGAAAATTAATAAAATATAAGTCAACTCAATGGAATTTGCATTGGAAGCATACTTTGTTGATAGAAAATAAAAATGATAGTGTTATACATTCACATACATACCATTCTCACACACGTAACTCCAGGTGTGAGGCTGAGTGGGGATGAAAGGCTTGAAGAATCAGAAACTCACCTGCTACTTGTGTTTTTTTAAGAAACTGTATTTTTGCACATGTTCATTTATATTTTGGAAAAATGTGTGGTAAGAGACCACTGGCTGGATTTTCACCGGTTGGTGGAATGCAGGAGTGCCTTATAGATAACTTCTGCTCTTCTCATTTCTGTTTATTTTACTGTTTTGAAATACCTCATTTTGTTTCTATAAAAGGATAAAGATCTATTTGTATTATGGCAGTGATTTAAAATGGATTGAAATTTTTTTTAAAGGATTTAATAAAAATGTTGTAATGACCGGGACATGCTTCAGGCCGCTCCTTGGGCTATTTTAGTAAGTTTTGTTACTGAGGCTTCTCAGAAAAAGCCTTCTCTGTGTGTTTTCACTATTTTGATAAGAGAAGTGATGTTATTTTGTGCTTGAATAAAGTTTCAGTGAAGACAGTGGTTACATTTAGGGGGACAGCTATGTCAAGGTCTCTTTGAATGGTACTTCTCAGATTTTAGACCAATTTCAAGGGATCGCCTAGCCATTTGGCCTTACAGAAGAGTGATGGTGAACCTTTTAAAACTTTCAGCAATGCAGAGAGCCCACTGTGGCACGCATGCCAGGTTCACCACCATTGGCTCAGGGGCTAACCTGCACAGTGTAAGCTGGGATCATTTATTTCTGCTAGGTTTCAGTGTTCAGTGGCCTTTGGGATATCTGCTGTGTTGAAGTAGGTGTAGCTAGTGTGGCTGAGTCACAGAAGAGTACTGTAGTGAAGTTGTTGGTGGGTAATTTCTTTAGAAACGACTTGCCAGTTAAACTTATTCCAGGTCCTTCTTGCCTGGAACAAAGAATTGAATGAGACAAGCCAGAAACAGTGCCTAAAATTTATTTGATAAGTGAGGCGTGAAGGGGTAAGGGAGAAACTGGCCCTACAGAGCAAACTTGGGCAGAGCAAGCGAGGAAAAGAGAAAAATAAAAATACACCCTGGTCAGGGAGATACACTGGCCGTGAGCTACCAGGGGGAGTCATGGTAGCGGGTTCCTCATGATGTCTGGTCGTCTCTTTTATGTTGTCCACATTTTGTGGGAGCCTACGAGGAGTGTTGCACACAGCGGGTCCTGGGATTTATTTGGCGCTGTCCTGGGATCTTGTAGTTAGCAGTTCCCATTTATCTCCCCAGCCAGTTTTGCCATGCCCTACCTCCTATCTCAGAGTTAGAGTGGTAACGGGTGGTAGTAGCATGGTGTTACAAGTACATAAATGCCAAATCATTGTGCACAGAGAACAGCTGGATTCTAAAATTTTTATTGAGAGATACTAGTTATATTATTGTGCAGAGCTACTCTAGATGTAAATTTTATCTAGAGTCAAAACATTCAGACAGTATCCTTCTACATTTTAAAGAGAGATTAGTAATCTCTTCTGACAATAGGGTGTATTTAAAAGAATATTTTGGTATATGACTATAGATTTTGGGTCAGATTTTCTTTATTTTTTTGTATCAGCAAAGAACAAGGAAGTGATATTTGGATGTATGCCTCATACATGAGATGCATGCTTCTAAATTAAGGTGTATTTATTTTCATTTCATGAATATCAGGCCCAGAGTATTCAGAATTTAATACTTTACAGAATTTCTAAAGGTAGGATTTCAATTTATGTCTAATTTTTGTTGTTGTTGTTGTTGGTTTGTTTTTTGTTTTGTTTTTTGAGGCAGGGTCTCACTTTATGATCCAAACTGGCCTCAAAGTCAGAATCCTGCCTATGCGAGTGCTGGGACTACAGGCATGTGTCACCATACCTTGCCTATGTCTGTTTAATTTTGAGATCTATGTTTAAAAAATTCTGTCACAGTATTAGATAATACAAATTAG
Source organism: Hystrix cristata (assembly GCA_004026905.1). Taxonomy (NCBI): domain Eukaryota; kingdom Metazoa; phylum Chordata; class Mammalia; order Rodentia; family Hystricidae; genus Hystrix; species Hystrix cristata. Next base: position 110,271 of record PVJO010001334.1, read on the forward strand.
CCAGTATGTACCTATTACAAGTAGGTTTGTGGTATTAAGTTGAATAGTTTAGAAGAATATCAAATAAGGAATAATGGATACTAGAAGGGTCTCTTTTTTTCCCTCTCATAGTTTCTGTAGAAGCATAGAGAAATAAATACAGTGGTAAATCCATGGACAGAATGATTTGGAAAAATTAGTAGAATTGGTGGGAAAATAGGGCTTTTTATTTAGATGTAAATGTTTTCAGCCCTTTGATTTCATAAACACTGTGCTGTAATGTTGGAAATTGCAGAACAAATATTTGAAAACAAAGCAGGGGTGATTCTAGGAAGAAAAAACCCTTTAATCTTTAAAAAGTACATATTTTTCTACATCAGTCATATAATCACTAGGGGTGGTTCTTATTTTCTGACAAGCTTTTCAGTGCCACCTCGTATGGAAATCTATAAATTGCTCTGTTTTTATTGTCAGAGTGCAATAAAAACTAGCTAAATAAGAGAGGATAAATTTTTCTTAGTTGAGGGGTGAACCAAGGATGTTTGCCTCCTAAATTCTCCCATTTGCTTTTCTGGAATTTCCTCTGGCTGAATCAAGCTCAAATTATAATACACTGTTCTTAGAGGTATTTTGTCCAAGATGGAACATAAAGAAAAAAAATGTTCTTCATGTTGTTTCTAATGGGTTTTTTTTAGGCAAGTCATTGTGAAACTGTTTTCTTAATTCATCCTTCAGGAAAAAACATTAAATGAGTCTTGGAATTTTCTTCTCTTCGAAAACTTTATCCTTTTAGGGCTTTGTGGGACCAAAAATAAAGCAGTGTTTAAACAAATTGCTTTAATCTAGTTTGTTAGAGTTCTCCTTTGTTGGGTTAAACTGGTAGTTTTCTAGGCCCCTAGTTGCAAATGACAACTGACTTTAAACTAAGTAGAAACACAGTATAATTGAAGAACTCCTCAAAAAATCAAGAGCACAGAAAGATCTGGCCATAAGAATTAAATACTTTTCAGGACACTTAATTTCTAACTATTTGTCTGTTAGCTTCATTCTAAACTCCTACCTAAATCAACAAGTATTTTTTTAAAGTACCTGTTAGGTGCTAGATAGTACTTTAGTTGTCAGGGAAACAAGTGATGAAGTAAGACCAAATCTCTGTCTTCAAGGAGTGCACTTTCTCATGCAGGGCCATTTTTCTGTACGGCAGGGAACAGGGCCAGGGGGCTGCAGACTTTTATTTTCCTCTGTGAGAACATGAGGCGAGAGGGCTTCTGCACCAACTCTGAGTGGAAGGACACCTTTAGATTGCCCACTCCAGAGTCCGTTGCTGCACCCTGAAGATGAAGGGCTGCTAACTAAGTCTGGCCGTGGGTTTGCCCTGCTCGCTGACAGGGTCTGTTACTGGAAGGTTAGAAGGGCTGTAGGTGTGAACGCACTGCTCCCTCATGGAGTTCACTCTTTCTGGAGTTCATTCCTTGGATATCTTCGAATAAATTTGCCAAATAGGCCAAAATTTACTATATGAAAGTTTGAAAGTCTCAGTCTTTCTCCTAGTGTCTAAATCTAAAGTAGCTGTGATTTTTATCTTCATGTCCAGCAAGCCAGACAAATAACTTAGTGATGTAACATATTCTGTTCCACATAACTCACCATGACAAGAAAGTTGTAGTCTCTTAGATTATAAAGACACAGTTTTGAAAGGCAGTGCAATGGTATTTTAGTTTGGATTCTACCAAAAGAAGACACTGAAATAAAGATTTATTGGGTTTCACATAGTTCGTTTAAGAGATGATCTCGGAAAAGGATGTTGGGAAAGTAGGATAAAGACAGGAATAAGGGATGTATTACTAAGTAGTGTACCAAGGTGGCCAGCTGGACCTCAGTCCCACTGAGCACTTTCTAATACGCCAAGTAGAATATACCTCATATAAAATTGCTCCACTGAGGGATAAAGTGTTTAACTGCTACCTCTTAACCTGCATTGGTTGAAATTTCTGGTGATGTTAACACTTGGGCACTTACTGATTGCCCCCCTGCCAAGCTGAGTGTGTGTGCTGCTTCAGCTTCTAGACACCTGCTGGCAGAGACACCGATCCTGAGAAATTCTCTAGGGAACTGGCCATAGAAATGTGGGTGGAGGTGGGCCACGTACAGATTTAGCTGTACATGGTGAAAGACATTGTCTATCCTCAAAGTAGTTGTCTTTCCTTTGATTTTCATCAGAATTCCTATATATTGACAGCTAACATAAATACCTGCATTAATTATGACCCTGCCACTCTAGTTCAATTTATTTGTTCTACTTTAGAGTAGTTTTAACACTTTGTGCTGCAACAAATCCTAGAAATTTTTAGTGCCTTAACACAACAAAGGTTTATCATGACCAGCATAGGTTGGGTGGCCCTGCTGTCATCTACTCGATGACACTGTCTCAGAGTCCCTTCTCTCTAGCCTTGGGGCAGGGGAAGTAGGTTTGGAGGTGCCATTTCATTCTGCATGTGGCCAGAAGCAGGCAGTCAGCTCCAGATCTGCTCGGTAGAGTGGTTGGGAATCGTAAGAGAGCACTGTTTCTCTGATCTGTTTGGTCATGATTTTTTTTTTTTTTAATGTCATGATTTTTACTTAGCTATCAAGAGTATTTCTTCCCTTTTCCGTCGTTTTACTTTCTGTAGTTGCAGTAACGTGAGGTCAATAGTGGTCTGAAAATACTAGATGGAAAATTCTAGAAATAATTCATAAGTTTTAAATGACATTTATTATAGTATAGTTGTTCAGTTTTATTACTATTGTTGTTAATCCTTTGCCTAATTAATAAAACTTTATCATTTGTGTATATGTGTAGGAAAAGAAAACAGTGTATATGGGGTTGAGTACTATGTGGGTTCAACCATATACCCCCTGAAGATAAATGGTGATCTTCAACACATAACAAATCACATTTCTTCTTCTTTAGTCACATGTTGAGCATATGCAATTAATCAGTGTTTCCTTTGTTTTGTTTTGTTTTTTTTTTAAACCAAGAACATGTATTGGTACATTCTACATACAATGGTCACATTCATTACATTTATTCTGTACCTATACATGATGCATCTTGGTTCTCCCTCTCTCCCCCGTCCTTCCCCTCTGCTCCCTCCCTCCCTATTTACAGCAGGTTCATTCATCATTTTCCATATTTTCCCTTTCCTCTCTCTTTCCCCTGTTGCTTTTCTGCTTTTCCCCTTCTTTCTTTCTAGTACTCCTCTCCTCTGCACACCATCCTTCTTTTATATAATATCTATTACACCTCTTTGTCCTTATTTACAGTTATGATTTCTCATATCAGAGAAACAATTCGATGTGTACTCATGAGTCTCTGATTTATTTCACTTAAAAGTATGTTCTCAAGGAACATCCATTTATATACGAATGACTCTAGTTTATCCTTTTTTATGGCAGTGTAGTACTCCATTGTGTAGAAAAACCACATGTCCTTTAGCCATTCATTGGTTGTTGGGCAAAAAACAGTGGTTAGATGCCACAAAGTAGGTGGCAATGCCTTAACTGTATGCATGTTGTCAGGCCCGAGGGCCTCTTCCATCCTTGTCAAGGGGAGTGCTAACCTTCTCTCCTTTCATACAACACAGTGTTTCCTTTGTTACTGGATAAACCACAAAGAGTAAAAAAGGGGAATCATTTAGTTTCATAAAATTGAAATTTTCTTCTGTATCTCATTAATTTGCCATCTAACTAGACAGACTAATTTGGTGTTAAAGCACAAAGTGATGAAAGCCTCAAGTTAGGCCAGTAGTAATGGGTATGGAGAGGAAGGAATGCTTGGAAAGATATCTTTGTGAAACTTTACAGTTTTTAATTGGCAGAGTTGCCAGACAGAAAGTGTTAAATGATTTCGAGGCTAAGCGTGTTCCTGCGCCAGAGCTTTTTCACCTCTTCTCTTCGGCTTCTCTCCGAATGGATTGCTCCTCAGTTACTCTTGCCTCTTGTGTCTTTCAGACATTATTGTACGAGACAGGCTTTGCTAACTTTCTGGTACAACGGCAGCTTCACACAACATGCTTCCCATTTTTTTGCCCTGTTTCGTTTTTCTGTCAGCAGCAGCTAACATGTTTGTTGGTTTTATGGTCTCTCTTTCCCTATTAAAATATAAACTTTCCACTGGCGAGGACTTTTTCTCTTTTGTCCATTTCTGTATCTTGACTATATCTCAATGAACATTAATTGAATGAATGTCATAGAAGGTAAGCAACTCTAGAGGATGAATAAGGAAACTACTCGTAGCTCACCTCTGGATGTACAAGGCAAGGCAGGCAGTTCCCACACAAAGGAGAAGGAGTTGAAGCTGATAGTGTGGATGTTAACAAGTACATCATGACAAGTGCATTGACTGACATTAAGATCCTAAAGTACCTTTTGAAATAAGAGACATAATTATGTTTACTTTTTGTGTTTTATTCTTTACTGTCATTCTTTGAAGACTAATGTTAGTATACAGGTTTATTGGTTGAAAATTGATCTGTTTATTTTACTTCAGGTTTTTTTTTTTTTAATTCTTTGCCAAAGTGAAAGACTACATCAGGAGCCCAGAAAGGAGCTATGGCATATTGATGAATTAAGGTAGCATGAACTTTGGTTATAGTTGGCTGATGCTATGTATGCTAGACGACTAAGTTCTTACTTCATCACAAAGCATTTCCTCTTACTGTTTGCTTTGGACTTCAGTGGAAGAAAAATTGCTAATGAGTGATGAGTGAAAGGCCAGGTATTTCTTCTATGTCTCAGGGCTTTTATTAGACTTTTCATAAGGAACCCGTCTCGAAAGAGTTACATCTAACTTCTTCCTTTTCATGCTTCAGATTGTCCAATGTGATTTCTCCGTAATTACTTGACTTTACTGAATGGATCCTGAGAAGGGAGTATGATGCCCTCTACATGTTAGGTGTTCGGATGTTTTTTTCTGTTTAATCCTCACAGCAGTTCAGTGAGGTGGTCTCTCTTTGCAGGTTCCTGAAGTGTTCTTGTTTCCCAGGTTACCATTCATTACTTTTCTTCTTGTGCTCTGTCAACTGTATACCCTTTAGTCTCTCTGCATATGATTACTTTTAAATTTTTCCTGCCATAACCCTAGACATACTCTTGAACATATACTAATGCATTAAAGTGCCTACTAAGTCTCAACTTGATATCTTAGAGCTATGGCAGACTTTGTGGGCTTGAGTCTGAGCAGTTTATCTTCTAGTCGCTGAAGCCTGAAATGGGAAATGTATTGTTGGTTACTCTTTACTATGTCTAGGTTCTGTACATACGCATTTTAACTGAATCCTCACAGCAACCCTATTTATTTTACAGATATGGTAAGAGAAGTTGAGGGCATTTAAGTAACTTAAACAGATATAACTGGTTAAGAGTTGTATTTGAACCAGGTCTATATGGTTTCAATTTCCATATGCCATTATTTCTCCTGTACTTCTGTTTTCTTTTTTTAACCATGGATATCTTAGTTACTTTTCTCATCGCAGAGACAAAATACCAGACACCTGAAGTTAAAGGTGGCAAGGTTTATTTAGCTTACAATTTGTAGAGGTTTCAGTTCATAGTTAGCTGGCTCCAAGGCAGGCTTGTATGGCAGAGGGGCATCACAGAGGAGAAACAGTTCATGGCAGGCAGAAGACAGTGAAAGCAAGCAAGCAACCAACCTCTTTCTCTCCCTTATACCTTATCCAGGCTACCTGCCCTAAGGGTGGATAGTACTCACACCTTTAATTCTATCACTCTTAATCCTAGAATTGTACCATGAATTAATCCCAGTGTCACACACTCTAGATCTAGTCTCTGAAAAGCCCCACCTGTGACCACATGAGGCTTTGGGGGGACATCTAGACACAAGCCATAACATGGACGCAGCACATACAGATATCTGTAAGGGAGCCACTCATACTGGCCTCTTGAATTGCTCTGAAACATTTCATGCTGCTTGATTTTGGTTGTCTTGCTCACTTGGTTTATTGCAGTAGCCACTTGACAATTTTCTTGACTCAGTTTCTTTTCTATCTGCACTGGTGCCCAGAATTTACTCTGAAATGAAAATCTGATTATGTCATTTCTCTTATTGCTTTTAGAATACAAAACTAGAGTCCTTGCTATAGTATGCAAGACTTTCTGTGGTCATTTTATCATCATACTACATTTTCCTTTGGTTTTAACCATTATGAAGGTGCATGTAGTTTCTAGAACTGTATTTCACCATTTCTCTTTTGTTCTTTTGGCATGACTTCTTGCTCCCTCACTATCAAATTCCCATTTTTAAGAATTGGATTGGGGCTGGGGATTTAGCTCAGTGGTTATGGTGCTTGCCTCACAGGCACAAGGACGGCCCTGAGTTCGATCCCCAGCACCCCCCAAAAAAAAAATTGGATCAAGTACTATCTCTCGCATAAAACTTCTGTTTGCTTTTCTAGAGATTTCTTCCCCTGATGGGTACCCTCATTTGTGGTCCTAAGCACCTCTGTCATACCTTTTGTGGTGGGCAGCCCCTGAGATGGTTCCTAACTGACTCTGCCTCCTGGTGCATCACCTTCCTCTCAAGTGTGAGCAGCACCTATGGTAGTGGCTCAGTTCTAACAAAAAGAATATACAAAAGTGATTGGATGTCACTTCTGAGATTAAGTTATCAAAAGATTGTCTCATTTCTTGCTCTCTCTTTCTCTCTTGGTTGATCTCAGAATTCTTATTCTGTTAGGGCAGCAACTTGCTATGTTTACATAATTCTCTGGAGAGGCCCTTGTGGATAGGAACCGCTATCTCTGACCAAGAACAGTGATCAGGGACCTGAAATCTGCCAGTAGCCAAATGAATGAACTTGGAAGCAGATCATTTTTCATTTGAGCCTTGGTTATTGCCCTAGCTGATAGCTTGATTGCATTCTGTCATAGACCCTGAGTCAGAAGCTTGCAGTTAAATCACACCTGGGTTTTTGATCCCAGAAGTCTGTAAAATAGTAAATGTTCATTGTTTTAAATTACCAAGTTTTTGGGTAATTGTTACATAACGGTAGTTAACTAATACTGATTCTGGTACCTGCAAGTGGTATGCTACCATAACAGCTCATGTGTGGCAGAAATATGGGAGTGACCTTATGAGTGGGGGGAAGTTGAGGAGTTTTGTTGATCAAGATCAATTCTCTTGAACAAATCCCAAGTTTTAGGCCCGCCTGAGTAACTTAGTGAGACCCTCTCAAAATAAAAATTTAAAAAGGGCTGAGGGGGGCTGGGGACTTAGCTCAGTGATTAGAGTGCTTGCCTTACAAGCACAAGGGCCTGAGTTCGATCCCCGGCACCACCAAAAAAAAAAAAAAAAAAACAAAACAACTTTTAAAAAGGGCTGAGGATGTAGCTCAGTGGTATAGCACTACCTGTGTGAGGCCCTGGATTCAATATGTAGTACTACTACTACTAATAATAAATTCTTAAAAGCCTCAGTAACTAAAAGAGGGAAACTATATAAAATATATCCTTTGAACACACAGAATTAAATAATGCTATGATTTAGATTAAGAATGCCCTCAGTCTCATGTATTCAGTGGGACTTTGGAAAGTGATTGGATCATAAGGGCTCTGTACTCATCAGTGGGTTAATCCATGGACGAGTTCATAGCTGAATGTACTGTTAGAAGTTGGGGCTAAGGCAGAAGAGCTGTGTCACTAGGGGTGTGCTTTTGGAGGCTGTATCTCTCTTCCTGGCTCCTCCTTTCTCATTCTCCTTCCTGGCTGCCATGTGGTAAGCAACTTCCTTCTGCCATGCCCTTCTACCATGCCATTTCCACCTTGGAACCAGCTGACCATGAACTGAATTTGCAAAACCATGAGCCAAATCAACACATTCTTGCTGGTTTGAACCACTTATGGTATATTCATGACTGCCCCATTAGATGACTTGTACCACTGGTGGTACAAACATGACTGTCCCATGCCACCTGGTAGAACAGTCGTGCATGTACCATCAGTGGTTCAAGTTGGCAGGAATATAACATGTTCAAATCAGAGCCACCTGGCAGTGAGACACGAATTACAGCCCCATTGCGAATGTGTTAAGCCTCTCCTCTTAAAAGTATTGTGTGCAGTGTTGGGAAAGCTGACTAAAACAAAAAATTGGCACTAGGAGTGGGGTCATTTTCATTGGGGTTATTGCTGTAACTAAACCTGACTGAATGGTTTGGAAGCCTTTGGAACTGGTTTAGAGATGAGCTAGAGAAGCCTTAGGATGCTGTAAGAAGGCCTTATATGTGGTTCTGGTCAGAGCTCAGAAGACTAGAATGCTAATAGGAATGCAGACAGTGAAGGCTCAGAGGTTTCATTTGGGAACAAGGACTCTGTTGGAAGTTGGGCTAGAGGCCAGTCTGGCTGGAAAATTTGTCTGTTTTTGCCCATGTCCTGAAACTTGGCTTAAGATAGAGATTAAGGATGGTGAACTAAATGATGTGGTGGAAGAAATTGAAAGGCAGGCCAACATTCAGGCTCTGGCATGGGCACTACTGGCTGGTTTTAGCCCAATTTACAGTGAGAATTAAGGGCAAAATACAGAGCAGAAAAATTTGAAAAACTTCAGTTTTGCCTAAAAGAAATCCTGTGTGAAGTTGGAGCAAAAGGAAGTGTTTGGTTGCTGAAGAGATTAGTGATACTAAAAAGGAATCCAAAATTCAGTCCCCAGCACCAAAAAAAAAAAAAAAAAAAAAAAAAAAAAAAAAAAAAAAAAAAAAAAAAAAAAAAAAAAAAAAAAAAAAAAAAAAAAAAAGAGCAAAACAAACAAACAAAAAAGCAATCCAAATACTTTGTACATGGACAAGAAGAAAGTTGCCTTAAGGGCTTCTAAGGAAAGAGCAAGACTCCACTTGTCACAGGCTCAAGGGCCTTTCATTTAAGAAGAGAGTCCTTGGGACTCCTCCTTGAGAAGGGCCTCCTGGAGAACTGGTTCCCAAGGGTTCATTGCATTGTGCTCAGCCATCCAGGCACTCAGAGGCTGCTGCAGCCATGATTGCAGGGGTCTGAGCTACTGCTCAAGTTAGCAACTGACCTTGGCATCCTTCATGTGATGCAGGTTTTACTGGTGTGCAGAATGCAAGAGTCACAGGCTTAGGAATGCTTCCACCCAGATTTTAAAGGAAGGTGTGGGTGAAAAGGCAAGGAGCCCCTGAGAATGCAGTATGTGAAGCTGTGGAAGTAAAGACAAAGATACGGTGGAGACTCCAGGAAGTTGGAGATGCCAGAAACATGGAACATTTTTTGAGGGAAGCTGGAGGCAGTGTGTGGAGCCGTGCCTAGAGTAAGGCCATATGGGCTGCAGCCAGCAAGACCATAGGAGTGGGCCTGCCCACACCTTTTTAATTCACATCTGGTTGCACTGACTTTGGTGATGGACATGGAGCCACAGGATTTAATGTTTGCCCTGCTGGGTTTTGGTCTAACTCTGGTCCTACTCTTTTCTGTCCTTCTGTTTCTCCCTTTGCAGTGGGAATATTTACCCTGTGCCATTGTACCTTGGGATTGTGTAACTTGCTTTTGATTTTGACAGAGGCTCACAACTAAGAGTTTGTCTGGAGTTTCAGAAGAGACTTAGACATGAACTTTTGAAGAATGCTGGAACTGTTGAGACCTTAGCAAAAGGATTGTTGTGTTTTTGGTTGCCTGTAAGATAGTTGTATTATGTTAGGTGGAATTACGAACTTGTGGTTCTCTTTATTGGGAGATTAAGTATGGTTTAAGGAGATGTTTGATTGTGAAGTTTATAAAGAATGTGACGTGGTGTTTAGGGTGGAATGTCAGTTTGATTGGCTTTGTGATCCGCCCAGGGGAGTGGTGGAACACTCATCTGGGTGTTTCTGGCCAGACCTTGGAGGTGAGGCCTTGGGTTCCATATTTTATCCCTGGCCTTTCCTCTCTGGCACTGTTCCTTGCTCTACTTCCTGGCTGCTATGAACTGAACGGCTTTGCTCTGCCACACCCTTCCACCACAGTGTTTCTGCCTTGGGGTCAGCCAGCCATGGACTGAATCACCCAGAGACCAGATGCCAAATTAAACCTCTCTTCTTTCAAGCTGTGGGTGTCATAAGGTATTATGTCTCAGTGAAGAGACAATTGACTAATACAGAAAACTTTAAGAAAATCAGTAACAGAAAGATACATGGAAAATTTCCCAAATATTTGGAAATTGAACCACAGTTCTAAAGAATACATGGATCAAAGAAAAATTCAGAAAATATTTCAAACTGAATAGTAATGAGTAACATAAAATTAGAGGACAAAGTTTAGAAGGACATTTATAATTTTAATATATAAATACATGTTTAGGAGGATGTGTATAGTTTTAAATAATGTATTTCAAGGAAGGAAAAGTCCTAAAATAATAAGCTACCCCAAGGAGGTAGAAAAAGAACAAATTGAATCCAAAGTAAATAGAAGACAGGAAATAATGAAAACAAATCAGTGAATTAGAATTTATTTTATAATAAGAGAACCAGTGAAATCACAAACTGGTTCTTTGAAAGGATAAAATTTGATGAAGTCTTTATTTAGGTTGATGAAAAAGATACAGATTTTCAATGCCAAGTATGAAAGAGTAGATGTTGTTATACATCCTACGTAAACTAAAAAGATAATGAAGGAACATTCTGGATGGATTTATTCCAATAAATACCAATGACCTGGACATACTCCTTAAAAGAGACTACCAAAACTGACACAAGAAGAAATAGCCTGAGCATCTCTATCTATTAAAGAAATTTCATTCATAATTTAAAACCTTTCCATCAAGGAAACTCCAGGCCAAATGGATTCAGGGGCGAATTCTGTCAAACTTAGAAGAAAGAAGTAACACTAATTGCCCATAAACTCTTTCGGAAAACAGAAGAGATAATGTCCCATCTCATTCTAAGATACAGTATTCTAATAGCAAAGCTACACAGTCACATTGCAAGAAAGCTGCAGAACAATATCCTTCATAAATACACACTTTTAAACAAAATATTAGCGAGTCAAATCCAGACTGAGTGGAGCTTATGCCCAGCATGCAAGCATGATTTAACAGGTAAAAATGTATAGGTGATCCTTACTGTTTGCAGATTATTTATTTGTAAATTTGCTAATTAGCTGAGATTTATTTGTAACTCCAGTTTTAGTACTTAGCGTACTTTTGTGGTCACTGATAGACATGCATGTGCAGTAGAGGATTTGAGTGTGCATGTTCCCATCTGAGGTCAAAAAGGCATTCGTGTCAAATAAGCCATCTTTTAGCTCTTACACATAACCAGATGTCCTTTTCATGGCTTGTTTAGTGCCATGTTTTTGCTTTTTGTTAATAATTTTGTTATTAAAATGGTCCCCAGGCATCATGCTACAGGGCTGCCTGATGTTGCTAAGCACCAGAAGGCTGTGAGGTGCCTATTGGGCCAAATTCTCGTGTGTTAGGTAAATTTCATTTAGACGTGAACTGTAGTGCTGTTGGCCATGAGTTCAGTGTTGATGAAGCAATAATATATATTAAAAAGATGATTCTAGGCAGAAACAATAAATAAAGTTATATATTGACCTGTTAATGAAAATGTTGTGATTAGAGACTCACAGGAGTGTAAAACTGTATTTCCCGAGGAGAGACAGTTTGGGATCTGTTCATTCAGTGTTCATGGTGATTTTGTGGACCATAACTACCAGCAGTGTTGAGAATCAACTGTATTTTATCCTTTATGTAAGAACAAAGAAGGAAAGTGTGCACATGATCATCTCAATTTATACAGAAAAAGTATTTAACAAAATTCATCTCTTCATGTTAAAAGCTCTTGGAAAACCAGGACTAGAAAAGAATCTATAATAAAGGTTGTTTTGTTTTATATAAACATATATAAACAAATATATATATTTGCATAGGGGTATAAAATATAAACGTACAGCTCATATTTCTTCACAAGATCAGAAACAAATCGAGGATGACAGCTATTACAACTCCTTGTGGTCTTTAAGTTTGTTTGAAACTGCAAAGCCTGAGATGGCTAAAGCAATATTAAAAAAGAATAAAGTCAGAGAACTTAACTTGTACTGCCTATGGACAGAGATACATGAACAGAGTAGAATGTCCAGAAATAACCCATACATTTCAATAAAGATTCTAAGGTAGTTCAGTGGGAATAAGAGTAGTATTTTCAACAGCTCGTTCTAGAACAAATGAACATACTGGAAGAGGGATAACCTTTGACTCCTTTCTCAGATGGTACACAAAAATGAAGTTCAAGTGGATCACAGACCTAAATGTGAAAGTTAGAGTCGAGAAATGTCTAAAATAAAGCACAAGAGCAAAGCATCTTGACCTTGGAGTAGGCAGAGATTTCATAGCACATGAAAAGCTTGAACCTTACTGCAAAGGTTAGTTGGGACGTTGTCTTCTGTCAGAATTAAAAATGGCTGTTTGAAAGTTGCCATTTAAAAATGAGAAGACAAACGCCATACTACATTCCGGCGTATATTTGACAAGGGCCTTGAGGCTAGAATACATAAATCCAGTTTAATAAATAGACAAACCACCTAATTAAAAACTGGACAATGGATCTTATCAGACATCCAGTAAGGAAAATATGTGAGCTGGGTGTGATCTGATCCCAGCACCCTGGGAAGCTGAAGCAGGAGGACCACAAATTTGGGCTCGGCCTGGGCAGTTTAGCAAGACCTTGTCTCACATTTAAAAGAGGCCGTGTTGTAGCTTGGTGTGCAGACCCTCCGTTCAGTCTCCACCACCACAGGGAAGGAAGGAAGGAAGGTGAACGGCCCTGAAAAGTGCTCAGCCTCATCGATGGCTGGGGAAATGCAAATTAAAACCACAGTGAGCCCCGCCATGCCACGTATCTGCCAGAGTGACTGAAATGCAGACAGTCCCCGCAGCACCGGCTGGAGCTCTGGTGCGTTGTTGGTGCTGTGAACTGGTCCTTATGAATTGAGACCTGCTCTTGTCCTAAGACCCAGACAGCATTTCCACTGTTTACCCAGGAGGAGTGACAGCATTTAGAACACATGAAGAAGACTTGTTCCAGAATTTCAGTATGTGATTTTTTTTTATATAGTATAACACTGGGAATAATCCAAATGTTTATCCACAGTAATTGGATAACCAGATTGTAGTATAATAATCTGTGTTCTCCGGAGAAACAGAATTAATGTGTTTTATGCACACATGTGCGCGCGCGCTCATGCACACACACACACACACACACACACACACACACACAGATTTGTTATAAGGAATTGGCTCTCGCAGTCATAGAGGATAAATCCCAGATCTGCAGCAGGCAGCCTGGGGACCTAGGAGAGCCGTGATAGAGTTATAGTCAGATTCTGAGTCTGAAGATAGGAGGAAACTGATTCCTCAGCTCAAGCACCAGTGGACAGAGTGAATTCCTCATTGTGTGTCTTCTTTGTTCTATTCAGGCCCCCATCTGATTGGAGAGGTTCTCCCACATTGGTGCAGACAGTTGGTTTAACTCAGTTACCAGATTCTCACTCATAAGAGTGGACCTGGGCACCCCATGGCCCGGTCAGGCTGATACACGAAGCTAACCATGGTGCATGCACACAGTGCAGTGAAGAGGACGGAACCGTTTGATACACGTGTTCAGCAAGGGTGGTTCTTACAGATCTGCTCAGTGACAGCCGTCCGATGCAGAAGAGTCCATATTATATAAGTACATTTATACCACATTTTTAAAAGGCAGAATTAACCTTTAATGACAGAAAGTAGGTCAGAATTTGCCTCTCCATGAGGGTGGAAAGGCAGATGTCACAGAGTGAGGTATGAAGCATTGTTTTGGAGTGGTGGCAGTTTTCTAAATCTTGATTGTGGTGATGACTTAATGGCTACATTTATTTTTCACAATTCCTGAAATTACACATTGAAAATAGGTCTATTTAATTTTATGTAAATTACACGTTTTACAAAGAATAAATTGGATTTCTGAAGTTCTTTTTTGATATCATGCCCGTAGGAAATCCGTTTGGTTACATTAATATGTATTTCTTTAGTAGGATTAATTTAGGTACTACTTTGCCTCAATGGTTTTTGTCTGTTCATGTTTTATTGAGGACTTAGTGGAGAAATTAACTAAAGAAGAAACATGGAAATGACCAAAGAAGAAATGAAATTAGGACTCTATTATGGAAACACATTCTTTCCTAAAATTTCCTTTAGCTTATTAGTTTATCACTTCAAGAATATCACTTTAAATATCTTTAGCAGTATTCTTAATTTCCAGTATTTGGACATATTATTTACGATTTTGACTGTGACTATAAATATCTTTGTATTTAAGCTGTTTTTGGCATGTGATTATTCTTAGGTGTATGTACCTATGTATAGAATCAATGAATAAGGGAACATGGATTTTAAGACTCTTGGTAGGAAGTTCGTGTATAAAATGTAAAAGGAATGGTTAGGGACACAGTGAAATGTCTTACCCGGCCATCTACTTCTTGAAGGTGGCCAGTGTCATCAGATTTTTGTGTTTTCTTCCTGAAACATTCTGAGAATATAGAAGTGTGTTTGTGTGTAGGAAAAATTTAGACAGCGAATGAAAGATAATTTTATAAGAAATTTATCATATAACATCTTTTTTTTTTATTTACCAAGAACATGTACTGGTACATTGTAGATCTATGTAATGATCACATTCATCATAGTTAATTTGTACCTGTACATGATATATCTGGGTTCCCCCCCTTGCAGTTCCCCTTCTCCTCCTTATTTTCAACAGCTTTATTTACATTTTTCCTTTTCTTCCCTCTTTTTCTTTTCCCCCTCCTCCCTCTCTAGTTCTTGTCCCATTTGGATATTATCTTTCTTTTTTACTGTATCTATTATACCTTTTGTTCTTATTTACACTTACAGTTTTTCATATAAGAGAAACAATTCAGTATGTAGTCATGTGTGTCTGATTTATTTCACTTAAGAGTATGTTCTCAACGTGTGTCCATTTACCTGTAAATGTTTCAAGTTTATCCTTTTTAATGGCAGAGCAGTACTCCATTGTATAAAAAAAAAACCCACATCTTTAGCCATTCATTAGTTGCTGGGCATTTGGGTTGTTTCCAAGACTTAGCTATTACACATTGTGTTGCTGTAAACATGGTTTTGCATGTAATGCTGTGGTATGATGTTTTTAATTCTTCTGGGTAGATACCAAGAAGAGGAATAGCTGGGTCAAATGGAACCTCTAATTGTAGTTTTTTGAGGAATCTCCACACTGATTTCCACAGTGGTTGGACCAGCCTACACTCCCACCAACGGTGGAGGAGAGTTCCTTTTTCCCCTGCAGCCCTGCCAGCATTTGTTATTGGTTGATTTTTTTTGATAATAGCTGTTCTTTCTGGAGTGAGATGGAATCTTTGCATTGTTTTAATTTGCATCTCTGGAATGACCAGTGATGTTGAACACTTTTTCATATGTTTATTTGGCATTTGTACTTCTTCATCTGAGAAGTGTCTTTTCATTTCTGCTGCCCATTTTTGGATCGGGTCTTTAAATTGGTGGGGGAGCTCTGATTTTTTTGAGTTTTGTATTCTAGATGTTAGATTTTTGTCCAAGGAACAGCTGCCAAAATTTTTTTGCCAGTCTGTGGGCTGTTGCCCCACTCTGTTGGTAATTTCTTTTGCTATGCAAAAGCTTTTTAATAGGATGTGATCCCAACCATTGATTCTTTGTTTTATTTCCCGTGCAGTCTGAGTTTTGTTCATAAAGTTTTTGCCTACACCTATGTCTTCAAGAGTTCTTCCTATTCTATCTTCCAGCAGATTTAGTGTTTCTGTTTTAATGTTTAGATTTCTGACCCACTTCAATTTTAGTTTAGTACATAGTGAGAGACATATGTCTAGTTTTAGTTTTCAGCATGTGGCAAGCCAGTTTTTCCAGCACCGTTTATTAAAGAGGCTATCTTTCTTCCAGTGAGGGTTTTTGGCTCCTTTGTCGAAGATGAGGTATTTGAGTGTGTTTGGAGTTGTATTTGCATCTTCTAACCTGTTCATTGGTCTTTGGGTCTGTCTTTGTGCTAGTACCATGCTGTTTTTTATCACACTAGCCCTATAGTATAATTTCAAGTCAGGGATTGTGATGCCCCCTGCCTTGCTTCTGTTGCCCAGGATTGTTTTTGCTACTCTTGGTCTCTTCTGGTTCCAGATGAATTTTATGATTGTTTTCTCTAATTCTGTGAAGTATGCTATTGGTATTTTGATTGGAATTGCATTGAATCTGTATAGAAATTTTGGAAGTATGGCCATTTTCACTATGTTGGTTCTTCCTACCCAAGAACACAGGATCTTTCCATTTTCTGGTATCCCTTTCAGTCTCCTTTTTTAGAGTACTATAGTTTTCAATGTAAAGATCTTGTACTTGCTTTGTTAGATTGATTCCTAAATATTTCATTTTTTTTGGATGCAATTGTGAATGGTGTAGCTTCCCTAATTTCTCTTTCAGTGAGTTTGTTATTTGTATATAGAAATGCTATTGATTTCGAGTGTTGACTTTGTATCCAGCTATGCGGCTGAACTTAGTTATTAAATCTAGAAGTCTTTTGGTGGAGTTTTTGGGGTCTTCTCTGTAGAGTATCATGTTATTTGTAAAAATGATAATTTAACTTCTTTTCCTATCTTTATTTCTTTTCTTTCTCTTGCCTAATTGCTCTGGCTAATGTTTCCAGAAATATATTGAATAAGAGTGGTGATAGTGGACATCCTTGTTTTCTTTCAAGATTTTAGAGTGAAAGCTTTCAGTTTTTGACCATTTAATATGATGTCAGCCATTGGTTTGTCATAGATGGCTTTCATCAGATTGAGATATAGACTGTCTATTCCTAATTTCTGTAGGGTTTTTATCATGAATGGTGTTGGATTTTGTCAAATGCTTTTTCTGCATCTATTGAGATAATCATGTGATTTTTGTACTTGACTCTGTTGATATGGTGTATTACATTTATTGATTTGTGTCTGTTGATCAGTATTCCCTGGGATGAATTCTACTTGGTCATAGTGTATAATCTTCATAATCCGTTGCATTCTATTTGCCGGTATGTTATTGAGAATTTTTGCATCTATATTCATTAGGGAAATTGGCCTGTAGTTCTCTTTTTTGGTTGGATCCTTTTCTGGTTTTAGTATCAGGGTGATGCTTGCTTCCAGGAATGAGTTTGAGGAGTAGTGGTATTAGATCTTCTCTGAATTTCTTGCAGAATTCAACTGTGAAGCCATCAGGACCTGGGCTTTTCTTTGTTGGTAGTAAAATTACCTCTTCAATTTCAGTGGCTGACACTGGGTTATTTAGGCTTTTTATTTCTTTTTGTTTCATCTTTGGCAGTTCATATATATCTAAGAAACTGTTCATTTCTTCGGTGTTTTCCATCTTGTTTGAGCATAGATTCTTGAAGTAGGTACTGATGATCTTTTGGATTTCTGCAGCATCGGTTGTGACTTTACCCTTTTCATTTTTAATTGCGTGGCTTTGAGTCTGTTCTTTCCTGTTTTTGATAAGATTGGCTAAGGGTTTGTCAATTTTATTTAATCTTTCAAAGAACCAATTCTTTGACTTATTGATTCTTTGTATTGTTTTCTTAGTCTCAGTTGCATTAATTTCAGCTCTGATATTTATAATTTTCTCTCTCATACAAACTTTGGGTTTGATTTGGTTGTCTTTTTCTAGAAGTTTGAGGTTCAACATTTAGGTTATTTACTTGAGCTTGCTTTGTTTTCCTGATGTGGGAATTCAACGCTGTGAATTTCCCTCATAGCACTGCTTTCATTGCATCCCGTGAGTTCCAGTATGTTGTATTAGCATTATCATTTATTTGTATAAACTGCCTAATTTCTTCTTTAATTTTGTCTGTGACCCATTGGTTGTTCAGGAGGATGTTATTTAATTTCCATGTGTTTATGTAGTTTTTTTTGGTTTCTGTTGCCATTGATTTCCAATTTTATTGCACTATGGTCTGATAATATGCATGGGATAATTTCAGTTCCTTTGCATTTACTTAAGCGTGCATTATGAGCTAGTATGTGGTCTCTTTTGGAGAACGACCCATATGCAGCTGATGTCATGGGGTGGGACACTCTGTAGACATCTACTAAGTCCATTTGTTCACAGATTTTGTTCGGTTCTGATTTTTTTTGTTGATTTTTTTTTTTTTAATCTAGTAGATCTGTCTGTGACAGTGGGGTTTGCGGTCTCCCAATATAATTGTGTTAGCGTTTATTTAATTTTTCATGTCCATTAATATTTGTTTTATGTAGTTAGGTGCACTGGTGTGTGGTGCATAAATATTAATGATTGCTATCTCTTCCTCTTGGAGTTTTCCTTTAACAAGTATGTAGTGACAGTCTTTGTCTCTTTTGATCAGTCTTGGTTTGAAGTTCACTTTGTCTGCAGTTTGGATAGCTATCCCTGCTTTTTTCTGGGTTCCTGTTGCATGAAGTACTATTTTCCATCCTTTGATTTTCAGTCTGTGAATTTCTTTTTGGGTTAAATGTGTTTCTTGTATGCAGCATATTGAGGGATCCTGTTTCTTGATCCATTCCGCTAGTCTGTTTCTTTTGATTGTTGAGTGGAGACCATTTACATTGATGGTTATAACTGTTACATATTAGCGACAGTTAATATGTTTCGGCTTATCTTTGACTTATTTTGACTTATCTTTGTCATTGTCTTTTTCTCTTGGTGAATCATATAACATCTTTAAAGTCAACTACGATAATATTTACTTGAACTTAATAAAAGAAAATTATAAAAATGAACAAACTTCACAAGTTTCCTTCAGCTTGAAACTTCACAACTTCAAGTTTCTTCATCAGAAAAAAAAGATCTCTAAGTTTAGAAAAGAAAAACTTAGAATAATATTTCTAAAATCCTGGTATGTACAGAAGAAATCTAAATTAGCCAGGCAGGTGGGCACACACCTGTAATCCCAGCACTGAGAGGCTGAGGCAGGAAGAGCACACGTTTGAGTCCAGCTGGGAGACTTACCTACCCAGTTCTGCTCTCAAAATAAAAATTTAAAAAGGGCTGGAGACATATTTCAGTGCAAAGATCTTGCGCTCAATCCTCTCTACTACACACACACACACACACACACACACACACACAAATTATCAGTAACAATATGAGTATTTTAGAATTCAGTGATAATTGGAATGCAAATAAAATGGTATTTTTAATCTTTTTAGATTGGCAAAAATTGATAAATTTCAGGGGCTGGGAATTTAGCTCAAGTGGTAGAGCGCTTGTCTAGAAAGCTCAAGGCCCTGAGTTTGATCCCCAGCACCCAATCAATCAATTCATGGAATGTGGATAAATGGGCACAGCTGTGTGGCATTGTAGCTTTTCGCTAGAATCTTTTGGTGCTGGGGATTGAACTCAGGGCCTGTGCTTGGTAGGCTAGCACTAACCACTGAGCTAAATCCCCAGCTTTTGCTAGAATCTTTTGATGTAGCAATTTGGTACCTAGAAATTTTTACACGAAGATTTAAACATGCATAAAAAATATCTGTCATTAAAGTGTCAAGGTGGGATTAAGTTATGCTGTATAGGAAAATATGTATCTGTTTAAAATGGTGATTTACATGTATTGCCATGAGAACAGCTCCTGCACATGCCCTCCTTTTTTTCTTTCAACCATGAGTAATTGCATGCCTAATAGGACCTCATTTATATAAAACTGCATGTGTGTCTAAGCACAACAGATTTCTGGAAATAAATACTCATGAAAGGGTTATCTGGAGTATGGTGTATTGGAAATTTTTTTTTGCACATTTGCTACATATTTATCATTTTTATACTTAAATGAAAAAGTCCTTGCCCGTTTCCAAACAAATCAATTTACTCTTTTTTGCTTGTTGGTTTTTGTGGATAGTAGTAAATGCAGCCTTTGTGCTTGATTAAATTCCACCGGTAGCAGAATCTTGATCCTAGTGTGGTGTGGCAAGGCCGTGGAGCCTCTGTGCAGGAGCGCCGGAGCCGTGGTTCAGGGAGCTCTCCAGGGCTGGGCTGTACCTGGGTGAACCCCGGAGCCCAGTGCTGCACCCCACTGTGTGCAGTCAGCCTCTCCACACAGGCTTACTAGGGAATCCAGACTGGCCTTGAACTCCTGGAGACCAGATTGTATAGACTTGATTGTTAAAGGTCACGTTTGAGCCAGTGTTCATTTACTTTGAATTAATAAAAAGGCATCTGAATTTATTGCACACACCTGTCCTTGTTGGTGGACCACAGTAGCAGAAGTCATTCTCTTCTGCATCTCTTCTCAAGTCCACCTCAGTTAAGAGGAACAAGCTCTTAACCGAGAAAGGCAGTGTTTTCGTTGGCCGTTTTAAGGACATCCCTCCGTACGTGTTCAGGTACAGTCTTGATCACTGGTTTGAGGAGGGAATTTATTCATAGAATGTGGGAAATAGAAACTGCTGCCCTGCAAAATCCTGCCCCAAAGCACAGCACAGGAAGTGGAGGGACCTTGGCATCGGGCCCTGCTGTAAAAGCAGAGTGTGTTTTGGGGTCAGATGGCTTCCAGAGAAGGCTCTCCTGAGGGGCAATGCCTGAACCAAACTGTGAAAGGTTTGGCGTGGGCCAGCCAGACCAAGGGGAGGCTGCGGGGGGCAGAAGAACTGGAGGTGTGCGAGGCCATCATGGTGCGTCCTGGGAACGGCACTTCTGCAGGCTCGGTGAGGATTAAGCAGAGTGGGACAGAGTGAGGCTGAAGATGCCAGATCATGAAGGTCTCGTCCCTTGTCAGAGTCTCGGGGCTGAGCACAGTGGCACACATCTGTAATCCAGCACTCGGAGGCTGAGGCAGGAGGAACGCAAGTTCAGGACAGACTTGGCAGGCAGTTTAGTGACTGACTGAGATCCTTCCCCTGCCCCCAGTCTCTCTACGGAAGCTGGGAATGTTTGAGTCATCCTGGCCTCTTCAGGGTCCCTTTCCCTCCTGTAACCTCTGTCGTGACCAGGACACCACACCCTGGCTGTCGTGGGAACTTGGACTGGATGGAGACCGTGTTCTTCGCAGAGGTCGTGGCTCATTCTGTATTTAGTTGGGTTTAGCAGTGGTGTAGAGATCCTCAGCACAGGTGTTTACTGTTCTTACTGTGCCACTGTGTGACTCTTCTGCTCTCCAGTTTGTTACAGAAATAATAATTCTAATACTCTTGGGCAGTCTGCTGAAGCAGACCCGTTAGCGAGGTAAGTTGGTTTAGTGTGCTGGTGAGGAACTGAAGTGACAGCTGCTTGTAGTTGAGGAAGAAAGTGCCAAGTAGTTTTTAGCAGTTGGATTTTTGTGAATATACACCAGTTTACATAGCTGTGGGCCCCACCCCAGCTGAAAACAGTCTCCCTGTGACTTAGTAGGGATTACTTTTTAGGTGGAAGAAGTTTTGAGAACATGTTGTATATTTATTTTCATTCATCATAGTCATTTGGATACATGCATCCTTGAATTTAAAGATATGTACTTCATGTATTTCTGTTCCGTTGAACCAAAGTACACTATAAAAGGAAGACTGAATAGAGAGATGGTTAGCACTTAAAACAAATGGGCACTGTTTTCCTGAAATATTTGTGCCACTTTGAAAGCAAATTTTATGTATCTGAGGCATATCTGTGAAGCAGCTTTTATGATTATCTGTAACATAGCCGCTATAACTATTGTCTTAGTGAAAATGAATCTCATTATGTGGATCACATAACCAGCAACTGAATTTACCTTTCTTAAAACAATAATGTAGTACAATTAGGGGAGCGGTATAAAGTGTTCTCACACATGTATGGTTCTTCACATAAGAACAACAAAGTATTTGCCATTATACGGAACTAGAATGAGAATATCAGTAATACGACCTTTAAAAAGTAGTATGAACGGGGCTGGGGGTTTAGCTCAGTGATTAGAGTGCTTGCCTTGCAGGCACAAGGGCCTGAGTTCGATCCCCGGCACCACAAAAAAAAAAAAAAAAGTAGTATGATCTTATGCATATATTTAATTTTTTTTTTTTTTTTTTTTTTTTTTTGGTGCTGGGGATCAATCTCAGGGCCTTGTGCTTAAACACTCTAACCACTGAGCTAAATCCCCAGCCCCATATTTAATATTTTTAAGCCAAGTGTGGTGGTGCCTGCCTGTAGTCTCAACACTCAGGAGGCTGAGACAGGAGGATCACTTGAGCCCAGGAGCTCAAGGCCAGTCTGTGTAACATAATGAGTGCCTGTTTCAACCAAAAAAAGATTTTTTTAAAGCTGCCCTCAAAGTTAGGCATACATTAGCTAAGCTTAACCCATTCTCCACAGGGTTGGAGGGAGACAACCTGGGGGAGGGGATCCAGCCCAGAAACCAAGTCCATGCAGGTAAGCAAGGAGTCAGCAGACTTCCAGGAATGAACCAGACAGTGAAGTGTTAGTCCACAGGCAAAGAGAATCTAAGCAGTTATGTGGGTACTTACATAACGAGTGAGAAAATGATTTTTCACACATTTTTAATTGAGATTTTAAAATATAGTGATAATATACCTATTTTGTAATGCAGTTCTGAGAAGAAGGAATTCTTTTTAGGGGTATAACATTTTTGTTTCAAAGTTAGTGTTCTGTATCGTAAAATCCATTTGAAACGTTCTTCTGTTAATCCAGTGTATAATGAGATTTTACGTGCCATCTTTCTTTTTTTTGGTGCTGGGAATCGAACTCAGGACCTTGTGTTTGCGAGGCAGGCACTCTAACCACTGAGCTAAATCCCCAGCTGTTTTTTTCTTTTTTGAGACAGGGTTAGTTACTGTTCTCATTGCCGAGACAAAATACCCCGACACACAAAGTTAAAGGAGGAGAGGCTTCTTTGGCTTAGTTTGTAGAAGTTTCAGTCAGAGTTGGCTGGCTCCAAGGTGGGGTGGCCTGGCAGAGAGGCATTGCAGAGGACGAGCAGTCTGTGACAGGCAGAAAGTAACCCTCTTTGTGTCGCTTATATCCTGTCCAGTCTGCTCAAACCCAGGGTGGGGCAGCCTCAGTCCGGCACTGTGAATCAGTCGCAGCTTCACATGCTTAATCCCAACAGCACACACCCTAGATCCAGCCACCTCCGAAAGCCCCACCTATGACCACATGAGGGTTTGAGGGAACACCTAGACACAAGCCGTAACACTCAGGCCGTCCTCACACTGGAGGTGATCCTCTGCCTCAGCCTCCTGAGCCCTGGGATTACAAGTGTGCGCCAGCCCACCCGGCTTGCTTGTATTCTGGTGGTAACCGTTCTGACCAGGGTGAGATGGAATCTCAGTCTTCATTTGCATTTCCCTAATGGCTGAATATGTGGAACATTTTTTCGTATTTACTTACTGTCCATTTGTACCTCTTTTGAGATGTATCTGTTCAATTCATTTGCCCATTTATTATTTGGGCTTTTTGATCTTTTGGTCGTAAGTTTTTTGAGGTCTCTGTGTATTCTAGCTATTGATCCTTTGTGTGAAGAGTAGCCGGCAAAGACTTTCTCCCGTTCTGCAGGTGGTCCCTTCACTCAGTCAGTTGATGTAGGGACAGGCCAAATATTGACAAAGAGTAAAAATCAATTAAAAGTACCAGTTATATCATCATTAACAATAGAAATCAGCTACAATAAATGGACACAAAGACAGATGAGATACTGACACACAGTAAGACCGATGAAGAGGGACGGCTGCATCAGCAGAGACAGAATGTGAACTACAAGGCCAAGTGGCAGGACCAGCCCCTCGCAGCCCGGAGCTGGGGATAGCCACCCAGACCTTGTCTGCCATTTCACTGTGGTTCTCAGCTTTCCCTTGGCTTGTTCTCGATTCTCAGAGCTCTCCATCTTTCCCCTTTCTCTGTAGTTGTTTTCCAGATGTCTCAGCTCCAGATCCCAGAGAAGCTGCGATTTGCTGCCAGCTTCTCCTCTGCCATCTCTCAGGATAGGAGTATACATCTTTAACAAGAATGTGGCATGATTCTGTTAATGGTGACATACACTTTTCAAATGTGGGCCTGCTGTAAATGAGGTTCTGTAGGTACCACAGCGTTTGACTCCCTGTAGAACTGAAGAGCAAGTGTCGCTCAATTCTTTGGTTGTCTCATAGATGGGAATTTGATAGGCACAGACTGGAACACTCCAGCGAGAGTGAGGGCACATACCAGCAATCCAGAACTAGGAGGCTGAAGCAGGAGGGTTACAAGTTGGAGTCCATCCTAGGCAGCTCAGCAGCAGTGGGACCGTGTCTCAGGATTCAGAAAGGCTGAGGAATGTAGCTCAGCATGGAGGCCTTGGGTTCAGTCCCCAGTACTCGAGAATAAAAACAGCACCAAAACGCCCAGCCCCACTGAAAAATGAAAACCAGCTGGGAGTTCCTGGAGAACTTTACGGAGAAGTCACTCAGCAGGTAGCAGTTTGAAGTGAATTATTGGTGTACGATCTCGGTACTTTTGGAGTTAGTTCCAAATCTTAAAGCATCTAGGCTAAAATGGAGACCTGTCTTTTCTGTCCTCAGGTCACCTCATCTCAGTGCTCATGTTGTTATCTGGTGTTTTAGTGGCTTTTCTCATTTGTTCTTGCTTCCGTGTCTTTTCCTTTTCATATTTTGCATCTCTGCACTGCTTTTTTGAGTAATTTCTTTTATATTTTCCATTCACTAATGACACTTCCCTTTGAAGCTATATTTAATCTCTTTTAACCTGTCCTTTGAGTTTTAATTTTAGTAGATACTGAAACTAATTTTAGTTTAATTCACTTATTTCAGAAGCTCTTTATCCCCCGCTTCATTGTCTGTCAGGCACCGTGTCTGTCTCTCCCTGCCCCCGGACTTGTGTGCATGTCTTTCCTTAGGGCCTCTTCAGATGTGGCCTTCTCACAGTCAGACTCCTGCGTGCGTGGCCAGCAGGCTGATGTGCACAGGGAGGGCTGGGTAAGCGGCAAGGGTTCTGCAGTAATGGGCGGGAGAGAGAGCGTGTTGAGTGGAAGTCCCGCAGTGCCTTAGTGACGCCTCGGAGGAGGTGAGGGGATTTGTAAACATATGTAGTATTTAGACATAAATTACTGCATATCAGGTCACAGTATAATGAGTACTGCTTTCCAGATAAGTGGCTGGTTCAGTAAGTGTTGGCAAACTTTTTTTAAATTCACTGAGAATGGTAACTTTAATTGTGTTTTACAAACTTTTAAAAAAATTAATTTTATTGCTACACTTTTGAGGGGTTCCTGGGGATCAAACTCAGGGCCTTGCACTTGTGCAAGCCCAGGCAAGCACTTTACCACTGAGCTAAGTCCCCAACCCACTTTTTTTGTTTTTCTTAATTCATTTTGAACCCACTTTTGATATACATAATGATCACATTCATCATAGGAAATTTGTACCTGCACACAATATATCTTGACTCTTCTGTTTTTCTCATTCTCCTTCCCTCTCTTCAGTCTTCCTTCCCCCCCTTGTTTACAAAAGCTTTGTCAAACTTTTTTTTAAAGAAAGCTAATTGCATGGACAGTTTGCAGTGTGCTTCTCTTGTCTTGTCCTTTCTCTTCCTTCCCCTCCTCTTCTTCCCCTCCACTCCCTTCCCTTCTCCCCCTCCTCCTCCCTCTTTATCCCCTTTGCACTAGTAGGGGTCAAAGTCAGACTGTTCTGCTGAGCTACATCCCCTGCCCTTTTAGTTTTTTTTGTTTTGAGAGGCTCTTGCTAAATTTCCCAGGCTGGCCCTGACCTTGCCATCCTCCTGCTTCAGCCTCCCAAGTGCCAGGACCACACTTGGAGTTGAACCCAGGACCTCTCACTTGCTAAGCGTGCGCTCCACCTTCAAGCCCTGCCAGGGGTTCCTTCTCAGTGAATGCTTTCCTCTGTTAAACTGCTGAACTTCTCCCTGGCATGTATTGATCCTTCCTCCACTTCTAAAATTCTGTTATTGTAGTGTGTAACCATTGGGGATGGACTGTTTCACTTAGTGTCTGGAGATTCTCCAGGCATATGTATCAACACCCTTTTCCTTTTCATTTTTTTCTTGGTGCTGAGGATTGAACCCATAGCTTTGAACTTGAGCTTATTTATTTTTATTATTTTTGTGTATTTAAACTGGAAAACTATATAATTTAAAACTCAGTTTCTGCTTTGTTTTCTTCTTAAACTACTTCTAAAAAAATATTCTTGCCTTACCTCTAGGTGACAAGACCCGACTGCCTTCCTCTGGCCCCTCCAGTGTTGTCCGCCGCACGTCCTCCCTGGACACGCTGGCAGCTCCCTACCTGGCTGGGCACTGGCCTCGGGACAGTCACGGGCAAGCTGTGCCCTGCATGAGGGACAAAGCTACGCAAGTAGGTGCATCGTAACTCTTACCTGCCGCGTTTTGCTCTGCAGTGACCTCTCGCGTTGCTCTTTGCATCCCGTGTGCAAATTCCCAAGTGTCATGTGTATTCAGGTCTCCTGAGACATTCACCAGGTGCAGATCCAGGGCTCACCTCTGACGCTCTGTCCTCAAGCCTGGCCGGGGCCTGGAAATGTGCACTTCGAAATGTTCTCAGAGTAATTTGGGTACATATGGATTATTTGTACATATAGGTTCTTTCACTTATTCTTTATAAATTAGCTTAGAACATTACAGTATTTTTAACATCTGGAACTTAAGGTTTCTAACAGTGAGGATGACTTTCCTATTTACCCTTATATTTTTGTGACAGAAATATTCATGTATTGGGAAGCTGTATTCCATTGCTAAATAGATTCTGTAAATGTAATATCCTGACCAAGGGATTCTGGAAGTGAAGTTTTATGTTCTTATAAAATTTATTTATTACTTATTTAGGTGCTGGGAATTGAACTCAGGGCCTTGCACTTGCTAGGCAAGTGCTCTTCTGCTGAGCTAAATCCCCGACCCCAATTTTAAAAATTTTTAAAAGGAGTTTAAGCTGGGTGTTTCATACACTAGTAATCCCAGCACTCTTGGAGTCTGAGACTGGAGGTTCAACCCCACCATGGGCAGCGTAGCAACTTACAAGACCCTTTCTCAAAATGAAAAACTGTATTCATTTAAAAAGGGTTGGGGATGTAGCTGAGTGCAAAGGCCATGGGTTCAATCCCCAGAACCACTAAAATAAACACTAAGATATAAAAGGATCTGAAGGGAATCATTCAGCTCTATCTCCTAGATTTACTGCTAAAGAAGCTGAGGTCCCAGATCTCACAGGCCATTGATGACTGCATGTTAGTTTGGTGTCTTTATAGCACTAACCAGAGTTGTAATTGCCATATTTGTAGAATCATTTAATATTTCTCATACCTAGTGGACATCTAGTCCCGTGAAGATAGGAACTATGTCTGGCATAGTCATTGCTGTATCACCAGCCACACCAAGATTTAGTTCTGTACTTGACAGTAAATACTTGAGGAACCTTTGCAAAGGAATGCATGAGCAGAAGAGTTACAGCTTTGTTGCTAATGAAGAATGAAAGGTGTGTAAAGGCTTTAAAGATATTTTATTTTTTAAAATTAGATAAGGGGCATCTCTCTTTAGACTGCAGATTTATATTATTAGTGGTTGCTTGATGGCAGCATTTTTTGAGAGAATGCCTTTTTTCAGAGGTAAGTGAATACAGAGTGTGGTGGTTTGGGGTTTGCATGTTGATGTTCCAGGTGTTCTTGGCAGGCTTTACTTTTGTTCTGTTACTCTTGAAACTGAGTCTTCCTATTAGGCCAGGCACTTGGGATTTGGGATTACCTGGAGGTTTGTACTCCAGCATGCCACTACAGAAGTGAAAATGCAGTGAGTCCATACTCCTCCTAAGGAACGAGCTTTGTCTGAAATATGGTGACTTTTTAAACCAGAGTTCCGCAGAAATCTTTATTCAAAATCTGTAACTATACTCTTGCTTAAGGCAAAGCAACATGGAAAATTAGTACAGTTTCTCCTTGCCTTCTGCTTAACCGCATGTCCCACACACACTTGTCTAGGTTTGTTTTCTTGAATTTTGCTGTGGTGCTTTTGTTTCCCCTCTGTTTCAGGGTCTCTGGGTTCAGATACTTTGTTGCATTAGTAAGAACATCAGGAGCCTTTGGCCTTTGATCTGTGAGAACACTTTAGGAAGTCTTTCATCAAGTTACTGGACTTGGATCTGACTAGATTGAAGTATAAACCATCTTCATTTTTTTCTCCATGTCTCCTAAATTGGGAATGTTATGGGTAAAATACAGAGAAAGTATATAATTATACTTTTGATCTTGCTTGTAGTTTGTACGTAACATCTAAAGGATAATACAGTGATTAGTGGACATTCCAATCATTCACTTACATTGCAGGCTCCCATTTTTGGCAAATGAATTTAGCATTTACACAATTAGAAGTTCTCAAATTTCTTATTGTCACATGTCACTAGTTAATTGAATCAACTTTTAAAAGTTCAGTTAAAAATTTATAAATATTCTAGCTGGGCGTGGTGGTTCATTCCCTTAATCCCAGCATTTGGGAGGCTGAGGCAGGAGGATCAAAATAAGTTCGAGGCCAGTCTGGCTTACAGAGTAAGTTCAGTCCCAGCCTGAACTATATAATACGACCTTGCCTCAAAAAAACAGAGCAAAAGAAAACAGTTTTCCAAAACAAAAATTTGTATTTTAAAATTGTGATGAATTAACTTTTAAAAATTGTGGTAAATATATATATTACATAAAAATTGCCATTTTGACCACTTTAAAATATGTAATTTAGTAATACTAATATCATGTCTAAAACTTTTTAATCATCCCTGTCTTAGTTACTTTTCTCTCACTGCTGAGACAAAATACCCAACACCCAAAGTTAGGAGCAGAAAGGTTTATTTGGCTCACAGTTCGTAGAAGTTTCAGTCCACAATCGGCTGGCTCCAAGGCTGCATGGCAGGCAGGCAGAAGACAGCAGATAAGGAGGAGGGTAAGCAAGGGGAAGGCAAGCCTCTTTCTGCCCCTTAAATCTTACCCAGGCTGCCAGGATTAGGGCAGTCCGAACCACTCAGTGGACTGATGTAGTGATCATATCCCCTTAATCCCAGCGTCATACACTTTAGATCCAGCTGCCTCTGAAAAAGCCCCACCTATGACAACATGAGGCTTTGGGTGGACATCCAGGCATAAACCATAACAATCCTCAAAATGGGTAGAAACCTTTTAACTCCCCATCCTCTCCTTTCCCTTACCCTTGTCAACTGCTGTGCTACTTGTATTTCTAAGCATCTACTTGTCCTAGAAGTACTTGTCCTCTGTGCCTCACTCATTGGCTTAGCACTGCGTTCCCCGGGTTTATCTGTGTTGCAGCATAGAGTACCTCAGATCATCTTTTCTCGTCGATACACCACATTTTTCTATCCACCTGTCGGGACATTTGGGTTGTCTGTCTTTTGGCAGCTCTGCACCGTGCCACGCTGAAACACCAGTGTGCAAGGATCTGTACTAGTCAGGCGGGCAAAGGTTGTAGTTCAGTGGTAGAGCCCGCGCCTCGCATGTGTGAGCCGGTAAATCAGCAAGCAGATAAATAAATGATCCGGATACCTGCCTTTGGCTGCTTTTACCATGTACCTCTCAGGAATTGCAGGGTCCTACGATAACTCCGTGTTTACTAGGTAGAGGGACGGTCAGCCTTTTCCACAGCAGCTGCACCTCTGCACCCCCCCAGCAGCCTGTGAGGGTTTCTCATTTCTGCACTTCTTTTCTTTTTCTAAATTGTAGTCATCCTAATAGGTGTGAAGTGTAGTACCTCATTGTGGTTTTGGTTTGTGTTTACCTACGTGACTAATGATGGGGGACATTTTTTATTTGCCTGTTGACAGTTTGTACGTCTTCACAGTTCAGGTCCCTTCTTAGCACTGCGAAGACACTTTGTTCTCCATCTTCCTTAACCTCCCAACCAGCTGGCTTACCTGAGTATGCGAATTTGTGACTCATGTGATTGCTTTCTGCTTTTCTTTCTCATTTCCTTTGTTTTCTTTATGGTATAAACCAGTCATCTTTTGCTTTTGAAAATCTTGACATTATTTTTCTTGTACTTCTATGTTTCAGAGGTATTTCCTTTCTCTCTTGACTCTCATGGGCTGACCTGATTCCATGGACCTCAGTATACGCTCTGCTGCTGCCTCTCAGTGATTCTGGCTTTCTTGGGGAAGCCTGGGTTTCCGAAAGAGTTCCTTGGGACTCAGGCTGAGATCCATACATCCTACTTGTTTCTCTTTAGTCTCCTATAATCTAAGAACACCATATTACGCTTTTTTCCTTATTAATACTAGAAACTTTTTAGTGAGTTACCTTACATGCTTGTGAACTTTTCCCTTTTTCTGTCTGCAGTTAATTTGTAGGGTACTTCTTGGCATAACACGAATATCTTGTTACCTAGTAACTTTTTACCTAATGATTTTTAGTATCCATTAATGACCTTGCCTAAGTCAGTTTATTTTCCTGGAGGTTGGAAAAATGGAAGAGAAAAGAAGGAAAAGATGACCCCCCCCACCAGGATACCATATTTTATGCATTTTTCTTAACATTTTTTCACTTAATAAGGATATTGTTCTATCTGTATAGATAACCCTTATCTTCAAGAGGCTTTCCCTCCTCTCTAGTATATAGAGGTATAAACCCATTTTCCCCAAGCTGTATTGAGAACCTCAGCAAGGTGAGTTAAATACTGAACTATAACGCCTGAAATGCTACTGTGAAATTTTTTGAATTTGGAATTATATCTACAGAGTAGCTGTCATGATTTTAGCCCAAAGTTTAATATAAATATTAGCAGAAAATAGGAGGAGTTATTTCTCTTTTGGTTTTAAAGTATAATGTCCATTGACATTTAAACACATTGCACCCAGAAAGCATTCCGAGTCTTACCTTCTTGGTTTAGCTCTCAAAGACATCCTGGCCCATGGAGTACCCTCAAAAGCCAGGCGCTATTTCTTGCCACTCACAATGTTTACAAAGTCTTGTTATTCACATTTGGTAAGAACTCACAATTTTTAAATAAAACTTACTGTTTCTAACTTATTTTTAAGTGAAATTATGACTCAGCCAAATTTTTTTTATCAAAGAATTCTTGATATTCTTCCATATATTTCTATGCTCATATAATCTGTAACCATTTGGCATAATAGAATGAAAAAAACATTTATTATTTTGTTTTTGCTATCATTTAAAAATTAAACCCTTTACATATTCAATTTATAATTTTAGTTGGTAACTAACATTATTTCTTTTTTAAAATGGGGACATTTGCCAAACATGAGTATGTGTCTATAATCCCAGCACTTGGAAGGCTGAGGCAGGAGAATAACCATGAGTTCAGGGTCAGCCTGGACTACATAGTTGAACAGCCACAACTACATGCATAGCAAAACCCTGTCTTAAATAAAAGAATGAGAAATTAAAATTGACATGGGATAACCTGTTAAAGGTGACAAAGGTTATATAACCAAGATGTTTTAATCTACTTGCAGCACATAATGATTATATTGATTGTGTGGAGCTGGTCCATGCACATAACACGTTTTTTAGTCCCCTTTTCCCCATCTCTCAGCCCTTTTCCCTTTTACAAAAATTCTGTCTCCATGTTTCTTAATATCTTTTATTTTGCTCTCTAATTTGTTGGATTTCTCATATAAGTGAAACTGCTCAGTATTTAAGCTTTGTGTCCCATTTATTTCACTTAAGCTTCTGGTCTCAAGGTGCATCTATTTTCCTAGAAATGAATAAAATTTGTCTTCTTTATGGCAGAGTAGTACTCCATTGTATATGAACACCATGTTTTCTTTCCTTTATTTTGCTCTTTATTTATATTTTGGTTTTCTCATATGAGAGAAACCGTGTACATAAGTTTGTATGTCTAGTATATTTCACTTAGCCTTTTGTTTTCAAAGTGCATTAAATTCCTGATAAATAGTTCAAATTCATCCTCTTTATACAGAGTAGTATTCCACTATGTATAAATACCTCATTTGTAATCCATTCATCTGTTCATAGACATATAGACTGCTTCCAAGATTTAGCTATTATGAATTATGCTGCTGTAAACATTGGTGTGCATGTATTGCTGTAATGTGATGTCTTTAACTCTTTCGGGAAGATACCCAGAAGGGGAAAAGCTGGATTGAATGGAATTTCTAGTTTTAGTATTTTGAAGAGTCTCCATACTGATTTCCATAGTGATTTTAAGTTTACATTCCCACCACATTGTAGGTGGGTTCCTTTTTTATCACAGACTTGCGAGCATTTGTTACTATTTGATTTCTTGATATTTGCCATTCTTTCTGGAGTAAGATGAAATCTCAGTGTTGTTTTTTTTGGCATGTTTTGAATGGACAGCCATGTTGAACATTTTTTTTCATGTATTTATGGGCCATTTGTATTCCTTCTGTGTAATGTCTGTTTCACTTGCCCACTTTTCCATTGGGTCTTTTATTTGGAGGGGTCTAATTTTTTTTGAGTTATTTATATAGTGTAGGTATCACTCCTCTGTCTCAGCTGGCAAAAATCTTTTCCCGTTCTGTAGGTTGTCTCTTTACTCTGTTGGTTGTTTTCTTTGCTGTGCAGAACCTTTTGAATTCGATAATCCCTTTTATTGATTCTTGATGTTTCTTTTTGGATCCCTTTTATTGATTCTTGATGTTTCTTGTGCAGTTGGGGTTCTCTTTGGAAAATCCTTGCCTACCTCTGTGACTTCAAGGGTCTTACCCACCTTATCTTCCAGCAGGCTGTTTGTGCTCTAACATTTAGATCTGTGATTCATTTTGATTGTAGTTTAGTGCGTGGTGAGAAAGATGAGTCTAGATTCAATTTTCTGCGTGCAGATAGCCAGTTTTCCTGGCACCATTTGCTAAAGGACTTGCCTTTCACTGAGATGGCTCTTGATGCATATTGTACTGCATATTAACAAGAATGTACTTAAGAGTAAAAATTTTTTAGTGTTGGATCATTACTTTGATTTTGGTTTTAGTTTAATTTTGATACTTTATGCTCTGTAGTTTTGCTTATAGGTTGATCTTGTGAGAAGTGTTCTAATGACCTACCTGATGTAGAGAGCCTGTGAGCAATGAAAAGCCCAAGTGGGGCTCACTTCCTGAGAATTGCATTAGTTGGTGGCTCTAAACTGAAGGTGAAATTTAGGGCGGAAGAAGGCATGAGGGGCAGATTTTGACTGAATTGCAGTCCTTTTGATTTGAACTTTAAGGTTCATTGCCCAGATACAGTCCTGTTGGCTATCAGGAGATTGAGGCCTGGGGCAGTGGCTGATTAGGATCCTACTTTCTTGACTTTAGAAAATCTTTCTTTTTCATCTTTATTTGAAACTAGACCTTTTTGTAATTAGTGATTGGTAAGCAGAGTGCAGTGAATACTCAGTGTTTTTTATTGTTTGAATAGGCTGTGTGTTTATGTAACAAAATTCAAGAGGTGCAGAAGGGAGGGTGTATGGTGAGACTTCTCCCACGAGGCAGCCATGGATGAGCAATTCTTCTCTTACATGTATATGCTTCCAGAGATACTTTATTTACATACGTATTTCTAGCAGGTCAATATAAAAGCAGTTACAGTATATACTGTATTAAATCATGAGGTTTTTTCCACATTTTCACATATCGGGAAGTTTTTTCATATCCATATGTTGTGAATGTGCTATGTATTTTTATAGCTGCACAGTATTCTATTACAAAGACATGCCGTAATTTATAGACAAACCTAAATAAATACAGTTTATTTATATCCTTTGAATTCTTTACTTGTAAGAACAGTGCTATAAGGAATAATATAAACAGGTCATTTTGCATGTAAATATACACATTTTGTACACCTGCAGGATAAAGTACCAAAAAAGGGTTTGCATTGTCAAACCATGTGTGGGTGTTACAGCTTTTATGCCAGTTGCTAGACTCCCCTCCATAAGGGCTGTACTAGTTTACTCCTCCCAGCAGAGGAGGTAGAGTTTGTGTCATACGGTTGCAGAAACTTGGCAGAGTTTTAACTAGTATTTGAGATTGGGTCTTACTGTGTTTGCCCAGGCTGTTCTCAAACTCATGGCCTTGGCCCCTTCAGTACCTGAGAGGACAGGTGCACATCATTGTCCCTGGCAGAATAGGTTTTTGGATGCCAAGTATTGATTTGTGTTTTCTGCTTCAATATACCATTTTTAAATTCTGGGCTTGGTATAGTAAAGACTGCACGTTTTCGAGGCTGTGCTCTGTGTACAAGAGTAGACATGGCACATAGAAGATATGAGGGCTGGAGGCTTGGGATTATTTCTGTTTTCCTGCTTCTAGCTCCTGAGACTTTAGGCACTTCTCCAGCCACCCATTGTTAGTTTTGTTATCTGCAAATTTTGTAGAACTCCTTCTCTTTGTTAAATCAGATACAGCATAAGAGAAAACAGTGCCTTGCAAATCAGAAAAGCTCAAGAATGTTGGTTGTTACTAACCTGCATCTCTACACTTTGTTCAGTGAGTGATATACTTAAAACTTAATTCTGATTATGTAAGAGTAATTAGTAACTTTATTAGTAACAAAAATGAAAAATATGCTGAAATGTTATAATTAGTGCTGGGGAAATTGTACATAATTTGTGGTATTTTAAATGTTTTCTAATTTTTCTCTAATGAGAATGCATTTTTATAATAGAAATGAGTGTGACAGGTTTTTAAATGATTTTTGTTAGAACATTCCTCCTCTCTTTCCCATTGCAGACAGAGAGCGCGTGGGCTGAAGAGTACGCGGAGAAGAAGAAAGGGTCTCACAAGCGCTCGGCATCCTGGGGCAGCACAGATCAACTTAAGGAGGTCAGCAAAGTGTTCCAGGGTTGGAAATTTGGCTAGTTCCTGGAAACTGGGGCAGCACGTTTTGTTGTTTTCTGTTGATCTTTTTTTTTGAAACCCAAAAGAACAACAGAAAAACAGTTCCTGTATTGATTTGATAAAGATTTGAATGTGGAAATGTACACATTGTTTGCCTGATTATGTGATTGGTTTCATCCTTTTTTCTCCCTTTGACAGGAGAGTCCATACTTGTCAATACAATATAGACATCAGAACGATAGAATTATAGTAGTACAACAGATTCACATTTATTATTTTTCTGTATATGATGTTTCGGAAATTTGGTAATTCAGTATAACCAAGTTGATTATGGGTCTGGGCTGTCATTACCACTTCCTGTGCCTGTAAGTAATGATATTTGCATTTTACACATAATGTGCAAATGTAAGAGACAAAGTTAGTCAAGAGATGACAGTGAAGTAGTCACTGAAATTGCATTTGTTATTGAAGTTTGTCTCTGAGTGCATTTCATGGCTTGAGTAGATTTTAGAGGCTGTGTAATTTTCAGATCTGTTGAAGGTTAGGTACTCAATTAAAACACCTATACTAGATAAAAGCTGACCTATGGTAAGGGCAACGAGAAAATAATCTTTATTTTTTAATTGTTTCTGGAAGCTTATTCTAAGTGCTGAAGATTTCATTTGGTTAGTACTTGGGAAGCTTGAAAACGGAACAATGTTGGAAGATAGGTTTTCTTTACCATAAAGATACTTGCATGTTTGTCCATGTGTATGTGTTTATATGCATCTATGTGTAACAACTTTGCACAGTAAGTCAAGTTTTGCAATATGATTTAAATATTTAAGAAATTATTAAGAGTGAGATTTACTGGTTTTTACTAAGCAAGGATATATTTTTACTTTGTGTGAAAAACACTCTTCATACTTACTCTTCCCCCTTCAGATTGCAAAATTACGCCAACAGTTGCAGAGAAGCAAACATAGCAGTCGGCATCACCGAGACAAAGAGAGACAGTCTCCGTTCCATGGTAACCACGCAGCTATTAACCAGAGTCAGGTAGGCGCACAGGTGCCAGAAACCCAGGGAAAGAACTTGTGGTTTTTCTGATGATTGTTGTATTATAGGTAAATATTTAAGAAAAAAATGTCCAAAATGTATTTTAAGCAATAATTTAAATACTGACTCACATACTTTATTAAAAATCATTAAGCTGACAAAATGATATTTTTCTTTAGTGACCTGAGATGACTTCTAGGAAACATGGTTAATTATACATTAATTTGTTGGGGGGATATGGGGGGAATACTGAGGACTGGATCCAGGGTCTTTGTACTAAGCTACATCCTCTTCCCTTTTTAAATTTTTATTTTGAAAAAGGGTCACTAAATTGTTGAGGCAGCTCAAACTTGCAATCCTCCTGCCTCAGCCTCCTAGAGTGCTGGTTATACATGTGTGCACCATCAC
Organism: Hystrix cristata; assembly: GCA_004026905.1. Taxonomy (NCBI): domain Eukaryota; kingdom Metazoa; phylum Chordata; class Mammalia; order Rodentia; family Hystricidae; genus Hystrix; species Hystrix cristata. The sequence continues at coordinate 146,500 of PVJO010001334.1, forward strand.
AACTGGCTGAAGTGATTTTTTATTTTATAAAAATTAGCAATTTTAAAGTAGGAAAATCATCCAAAACTTTTCCCTTGAAAGTTGAATTTAATAAATATTATTCATGCTTGCATGAAATTCTTGTTTGCTTGATTCAGAAATATTGCTTTGCAGAGAAGGTAAGAACTCAGAACTATAGCAAGTTGAAAAATAAATTTATGTAGCTAGGGCGATTTGAGGGCAAAGAGACGATGAGGTAGAAAAGGAAAAACCTGTTTTCACCTGAGGAATGAGGGTACAATGCACCTAAACATCCAAACTGCTGCTGTGTACTAGAATCCTTGTACACCAATCCAAGACTTGATTGCTGTTGACTTTTTGACCATTTGGCCATTAGAAATGAAAGAGGTAGGTACTTCTGCTGTGACCTTTATTACAGATTGTGGTTAGGAGAGCTGGAAAGGTGGCACCAGATAGAGCACAGTGATTGTGGGAAGCCAGAAATAAGGTTTCTGGCTCATCTTTCTCTCACGGTTCTCTGTTGAATTGCTGAACGTACCTTTTTCCATCCTATTTGCTTATAAAAGCAGATTTTTATTCTTCAGAATCGACAGCCTTTTTCTCTCTCTACTCGGCTTCTGCTTCAGTAGTGTTCTTCCCAACTTTCCTGGCGAGGTGTGTGTGTGCGCTGCAGTCTCGTCCCTGCACCCTGGAGTGGTGGGAGGCAGAGCTCGATGTTTCAGGTTAATTTGAGGAGACTTAGTGTTGACTACTCCTTGGCTCAGTTCTTCACTGATGGCTGATTCTCAGTTTTTGTACAGAATGTAATGTATATAGATAAATGGAGAATGGAAAGTAAAATTTTAAAATGATGGCCCACTTAATTAGAAACCTTAATTGGTTAGAATATACTGAAGCATTTGCTTTGAGGGGAAAGAAAAATAACTGGGAAAACAGAGGATACTTGTTCTTACTGTCAAATTGCCAAACTACAGATCTGACGAGGGTATCTCCCTGAGCATAGTGAGGAGCTCCGAGGACTTTCAGAGCTTTCTAATGATGAGCCCTCAATTATGCTGATATTTGCATATCCTGATTTATAGCGAGGATTTTCTGCAACAAGTTTTGTTGCAGAAAATGATACAAATACAGGAAAAATAAATTCTTGCCATTAAATGGCTTTAAAGATTCTTTAAAATGGAGGGCAGAAGTTCAAATGTATTCAATTTTGTTATTTTCATATGTTTTAAAATATAGTTTATTATATAAGGAGTGAAATCAAAGGACTACTATTTCTGAAATAGTACCGGTATGTTTAATGGAGAAAATTGTAAGGCAGCTTGGTGGATTATTTTTCTTTTATTCGTACAACTATTGCTAGTTAAATAAATGATAGTTGAGTCTTTGGGAAGTCCCCCCCTTTTAAACAGGTTAATGTATTAGTACATATTTTGCCTCTCTTATTGGAGGGAAACTGCTTGCAGATTGTGAGGTGTGACTTCTTTCATTCCCTGGAAATGTAGCAGAGAGCAGCAAACCCCCTGTGTGGAGTTGCTACCCAAGCAGGTTTGTCTGTGTATCTCTCATAGTTTACTAATCACCTTTACGGTTCTGAGATTCAAGATCAACGTTTTGCAAAAACTTTAACAAATGATCTTGCCTTCATAGTCTCCTCTTTGCTCATTTCTGTAACTCCAGTAGATACAAAACAACACATGCTGAAAGCAGCCTGAAAGTGGCATCCGGTGCAAGCTATTCTTGTTGTTCTGACAATTAGGAGAGTTATGTTTAGAACTGGTACCATGTGAGTAAAAATAAAAATTCTGCTTGCGTTTTGTGCCCTGGTAGCCCCCTTCCTTGCCGCCCGGTATTTTCTGGCCCGGCACAGGCTGGGCGAGCTGACTGCAAACAGAGGGCTCTGAAATTCCCCACTCAGGCACGTGGGCTCTGGCTCTCTTGCCCTGTCCACTCTGCCTTGAGAAAGGTTTCTTTCCTTCCTCAACTCACCTGGAAACAAAACACTGTGCTGACTTCACTCTCACAGCGCTATCCGTGAGGCAGGATGTCCGTTTGGCAGGTTGTTAGATTATATGTTGGAGAGGAAACAAGATGGTAAGAATAGGTGAAAAATCATCCTTCTGGCTGTTAGCAACAGTCGTTAGGGCTGAGAAACGCTAGCGAGGAGTGGCCTGTCTCAGTGACCCTCTCAGACAGTACTTCACTGAAGTTAAAAATGGGATATGGGAGCTGGGGAGGGTGGCACATGCCTGTAATCCCAGCACTCGGGGAGGCTGAGGCAGGAGGATTGCAAGTTTGAGTTCCACCTGAGCATCTCAGTGAGACCTTGTCTCAAAATAAAAAGTAAAAAGGGTTGGAGATGTAGTTCAGTGGTAGAGTGCTCCAGGGTTCAGTCTCCACTACCATGAAAGGGGGAAAAGAAGGGAGAGGAAAATGTGGACTTGGGAGTGAGGAGGGGCCGAGAGTGAAGAAGACTAGTCTCACTGGGAGGAGAGTGGTGCAGGGCGCAGTATTGTGGGGATGAGGAGAGTCACCGACTTGGAGCCTCAGCGTGGAAAGAGGGGCGAGTGAGAGCTCTAGAAGACAGGCAGCGACCTCATGGTAGCATGTGAGCCCAGTATTTGAGGGGAACCCAGGTCATTTGTGGACTGCTTTCTTAAAAAGTGTCTTCCCACTTTTTATTTTTTACTTCAGTGTACAACTGTCTATAGACAAATGCCTGAAGAGACGGTATTAGGCAGCCAAGGATATGAGCCATATAATCCTGCTGGCTTTTCCTTTATTTTTCCGATTACCATATAGTAAAATGGACATTTTTTGGTTGGTACACACAGTCCTGGGAATTTTAACATGTCTGTAGGCGATATCACTGCCTCAGTGAGGACCCAATTCCGCCTGCCGCTCCCCAGGAGCCAGACTCTCGCGCACCCTGACCTTCCGCACGCGGCCTTGCCTGCCACTCCGGTCGCATCTTGTGGGATTCTCCTGCCCCTGGGCAGCACCCTCACATTCATCTGCATTTCATGTGGCAGTAGTCCAATACTTTTTGTTATCACGTAATATTCTCTTGCGCAGATTCACAGGTGTACAGACATGGAAGTCTTGTTGAAGGGCATCTTGATTTTAATTTGTGTAACCCCAGTGAACATCTTTTCATACACTTTTCCCCATCTGTATATCCTGTTTGGTGAAGTCCTGTTTAAGTCTTTTTCCCATTTAAAAACCACCCTGTTTGTTTTCTTATTATTGAGCTTTGAGAGATCATTATACAGTCTGGATAAAAGTCGTTTGTTGGTGAGTTCCAAATATTTTTACCCTGTCTCAGCTTGTCTTTTCTATTTTTAATAGAGCAAAAAAAAGATTTTTAGAAGTTACTTTTGTCAAGTTCAATACATCATCTTCATTCATGGCGATTACTTTTGGTGTTATGTCCAACATAGATTTTTTTAAAGACAGCTTTTAAACTTGACATAAAACCTACTTAAAATTATCACAATATGGAGATTTTTTTCTTCTCAGAACTCATCTGTGGAAATGAGAGTATCAGAGCATCTTTTTTCCCCTAGTACTGGGAACTTTAAGGGAAATGGGAAATTGACCAAGAAAAAAAAGCAGTTCAGATTATCTTGAATAAATATTTTCCTGAATTATCTAGGGTTAGTAAAGTACTTATTACAAAGAATTCATGATTATTTCCTTTGATAGGAAAATACTAGAGGAATTTGGGAAATGCAAAAGGAAGGTAAAAATGAAAAATGACATGTAGCTTCCCAGTTTAGAGATAACTGTTTTTAGTATTTGTGAGCAATTTTGGTTTGGTAGACCCTCAATGTCTTAGTTTCTTGTTGCTGAGATACCATACCTGATGCCCAAGAGTTAAAGAAAGACAGGATTGCTTTGGCTCACTGTTTGTAGGGGTTTTAGTCTGTAATTGGCTGGCTCCAGGGCCAGGTGGCATGGCAGAGGGGCAGCACAGAAAATAAATATGCCATGTGTGGCAGCAGGAAGCCGAGAGGGGGTCAAGGGAAGAAGAGCGATATAGACCCTTCCAGGCCACACCCACAGTGACCCACCTCTTCCCACTAGGCTGCACCTCCCGGCATCACACCCAGCTATAAACCCATCAGTGGACTAATCCAGTACCGCACACCCATGATCCAATCAACTCCCTGAAGCTCCGCCATGAGCACGTGAGGCTTTGGGCGGACATCCAGATATAAACTGGAACACTTGAGTTCAGTCCCAGTTCTGTGAGGCCCTTTGTCAGTGAGATTCTCAGAGCCTCTATTAATTTTTTATATGGGGATAACAATGGTGCCTGTTTTACAGAGTGTGTATAAGAATAAAATAACCTGTATTAAAGAACATAGGACAGGGGCTGAGGATTTAGCTCAAGTGGTAGAGTGCTTAGCAAGCACAAGGGCCTGAGTTCGATCCCCAGCACCCCCCCAAAAAAAAAAAACCATAGGACAGTGCCTGACACATGCATGTACTCAGAAATGCTACTTATTTTATAAACCTAACCTAAGCATCAATTTATGAAATGTTATGTTCTCTCTTTTTTTCTTGTTAACATTCAGTGTTAACAGTTTGGTAACATGTTTGTGAAAAGACTGGTTTTTAATGGTTTAGTGGTATATTATAGTATTATGGATGTTCTATACTTTGTTATCTTTTGCTATTAATCATTGTTATTTTCCAGTTTTTCACAAATATATTACCATCGAGATAAACAGTGGGTACCTTGTCACCTCTTTTCACATTAGAGATAATAAAATAAAATTTTAGTTTTTATTATGACTAACACTTTAGAATGAAAAACCAGATAGGTTTGATGTGGTAGTTTTTTTCATATGCAGACACACAGAGTTTTTGAATTCTGGAATGGAGTGGGCCCTTTTCTTTAGTGTTGTATACGGTACATTTTCTTCATGTACAGTTGATACTCACACAATTTGGTATGTTAAGCCAATTTTGCATCTTGAGTGACTGATGCCTAACTATTGGCAGGGAAAAAGTATGGAAGATCAGTTATTCTAAATCTAAAATTGGTTTCGATACCTGTTCTGTAACTGCCAACTGGTTTGTAGCCATTTAGTCATACAGAATATTCTGTTACCTTGCAATGAAATTTATAAATTATTCACACTGGGGAAGCTGCATGTGGAAATCATATCATTCAGTGCTAGATACTGTGATGACCATGAAGTTTTTTTTGACTATTCGTGCTCTAGAATTTTCACCATTAAAAAAATCACTATGATATACATTAGTGCCGAATAGCATCTGGGAAATGTAACACCCATGTACATTAAAAATACTTAGCAGGGCTGTGTGGTGGCATACTCGGGGAGACTGAGGCAGAATCACAAATTCTGAGCCACTTAGCAAGACCTGGCCTCAACAAATAAAGAGCCAGGTGTGGGGCATACACCTGTAAATCCCAGCACTCAGGGAGGCTGAGGCAGGAGGATCACTGTGAGGTCAGGGTCAGTCTGAACTACATACTGAGACCCTGACTTATAACCCCCCCAAAAAGAATTGAAATTAATAAAAACTACAAAACATACAACAGAAAAATTTTATGAGCTTCTGAAAATCACACAGCAGACTTGAACAAATGTAAAGAAATGCCCTATGCTTGGGTAGGATGATTTAACATCACTGTTTTATTTTATTTTTTTTTTTGGTGCTGGAGATCAAACCCAGGGACTTGTGCTTGCTAGACAAGCACTCCAACCACTGAGCTGAATCCCCAGCCCAGCATTACTGTTTATGCCAGTAACTAATTTAATTTATGCCCACAACACAATTGGAATAAAACATCTCTGTCAACAGGTTTAGACAGCTTAAAACATTTCTTACAGGTTTAGACAAGTTGGTACTCGATCCAAAAGAAAAGCAAACATTTGAGTACAATCTGGAAAGCGTGAGAGGGCTTTTGGAGTTAGCAGGCCTCACGACTCTCTACAAAGCCTTTCCGCATTAGCAGTGTGTGCCTGGTAGAGTGGACAAGTTGGCCAGGGGAGCACGACGGGAAGCCAGACGCAAGTGCGTGCGGAAGTCTAGTACACAGTAGAGGCCTCTGGAATCACTGGTCAGAGACGAACTTCCGGTAACTAGGGCTGAGACAGATAGTTGGAAAGACAAACTTAGACCTTACTACACAGTACGAAAAACACACTCCAAGTAGGCCAGGGATCTAAACTACCTGAGAAACCACCTAAGTGTGAAAAGGAAGCATTAATGAATTCCACTGTAATCTTGGCAGAAGGAAAGGGTTTCTAGGACTCAAATTCCACAGTCAGTAAAGTTAACTACAGAGATTGTCCTATGACAGAAAACATCACAAACGTTTAAAATATTCACAGCGAGACTTGAGGGACAGATGCGTGCAAACCCCAGGAAATGTGAACAGGCACTTGGGAAAAAAAAGCATACTGTAAAAATGCTCACAATAACGAAACTGTGTTTTCAATGTGTAAAATAGAGAGTTTCTATGTAAACACTAAGAAGAGCTCTTTCAAGCCAGTTAAGGGAAAAAATAGTCACCACTGCCCCCAGTACAAAATGTACAGATGGTGGTAATGGTTTTAAAAACTCACCTTCACTTACATGCAACAACATAAAAAGAATGAGAGCTTTTTTAAGTTATGAAACTTAACCTGAGGTTAAAAAATAAATCCAGTGTTTAGAGTTTGGTAAAAATACACATTTTGATACAGTGTAGAGAGAAATGTAAGAAATGTAAATATTTTGCTGTTACGGATCCAAATCCCCAAAATCTTTCCTATTCTTTGCAGTAATAGTTCTCTGTATTGCAGGAATTTTTCCTAACGAAATCCTTGTTTATGTCTGCAAATGCTTACCTAAGAGGATATTCATTGCAGCATTGTTTTAGAATAGTGAAGAATTGGAAATTGTCCAGTTACAAGCATTTCTTATGTGTTCACGCAGTGAAATACTGTGTGACTAAAAATGATTTGATGAATAAAAATTTAAAGTATAGAAAGATGCGTGAGGTCTGATAAGAAGATAAATACCACCAGTTACACAATACTAGATATAGTCTGTTTTTGATTCAAAGTATACATGCACAGAAAGAAAAGGACTGGATTAAAGAATATTTATCATTATTAATAGTTGCTACCGCCTGTGATTTGTTTTTCATTCCTCAGTGAATATGTTTTAATTTTGCAGTAAAGGAAAAGTAATCCCAGCACTCTAGGTGGCTACAAAGATCACAAGATAGAGCCCAGCCTGGGCAACCTAGTGACTTACTAAGCCCCTGTCTCTAAATAAAAACGGGCTGGGGAAGTAGCTTAGTGCAGCTTGTTTTTCTTGGGGTAAAATTTTATGTACCTATTTATTCAAGGTCTCTGAGTCACTCTCTTTCTAGGTTGTATTTAAGTAGATTCTTAAGCCTATTGGAAGCTGCAGAAATGAAACATAAAACTTAATGGTGAGCATATTCATCTCCACAGGTTACCATAACAAAATGGAGACTACAAGCCCAAGATCAAGCAGGGTTGATATCTGGTGAGGATTCTCCACTTGGATTGTAGACAGATGCTCACAGGACTTGTTCTTTGTGTGCACAGAGTGGCGAAGGAGTGCAAGCCTCAGTTTGTCTGTGTGTCTCTCTCACTCATCCTGTTGGATTAGAGCCCACTTGTGTGCCTTCTTTTTAACCTGAATTGCTGTCATAGGGGCATCTTGTCCAAACATAGCCTCATTGAGGGCTAGCGCTTCACGTAAGAATTTGAGAGGGAAATAAACCATTTTGTCTGTAACACCAGCCTTGTTCAACAGTGTCTTATGTGTTCTTGACCTGATGGGGGCAGAGGTAATAGAAGATCATAGTTCTTCCCCTTGGGTTGATTGTAGAAAAATAACCCAAAAGAAAAAACACCACCTGCAATTCCTTTACCTGTGTACAGTTTGCTTCTGTTATTTTGGAGTAATAGTCTTTGTTTTTTTGTGTGTGAAGTAGTAACTGTGTGTAAATGGTGAGTGGTACAAGCACGCATTGGCTACTGATGGAATAAACATTAGGAGACAAAGGAAGAGTTCTTTCATTTTGGGCTTTTGTGAAGTATCTGTATATGTAAGGCTTTATTCCAAGAGGTAGAACAGAAAATATTGAGAAATTAGATACATACTTTTTCCCCCAGCACATAGTATTTTTATTTTTATTTGAAGAAAAAAAGAATCAAAAGAAATAGGAGATGCAGCATGTACTTCTGTTTCTGCTTTTACCCCCTCACTCTCTTTGTTCAGCCTAAGGTCGCTCTGCAGAGCCAGTTTCTCTCCCACTTTTCATTTTTACTTTTTAAAATAAACTTTGCCATCACTAAAAAAAATGATAATAATAAGTGGGAGAACTAAATCCTTGAAAACACAGGGCAGATTTTAGCCCTGTAATTTCCAGTTTGTTAGTTTGGAAATTCATCCATAATGGATCTTCTAAATATCCTGTAACTCTGACTTAGAGACCACTCTGCGTTACTTGACATTTATAGTTTAACTAATCCCACGTTACATCAGACATGTACGTTTCTGTAAGTGTGGGTGTTCGTTGAAGTTTTGTTTTCCGTAAGTACTTGCTCTTTGACACCGGTTGGATGTAGAGTCGTCAGCGTTCTATGGAAGCCAGAGGGGTCTACCGTGGCCAGGTGTTTCCAGGCCGCTAGGGCGGGCCTGGGAGGACAGCCAAGATCTGCCTAAAAACTGTCCTGGAAAGGGGACATCAGTTCTCCAGAGAGCTGCACTGTGGAGAATGGCTCAAAGGTTTGGGAGTTGGACATGTTTAATAAAATAAATTTTCTCTATAAAACTCCCATAGAACATCCAAACTTCTTATTTTCACATTTTTTGCTTCGATAGCAAGTACTGAGATTGGAAGAGGGAACAGAAAAAGGAAATGGAAGTAAAAAGAGAATAAGTAATAGGAGCTTTGACAGTACTATGAGGAAAGAGAAAGATGCAACACTAGACGTAGAAGAAAATAAATGAGCCTTAAAAATGTGGAAAGACGAAATGTGTTTTAAGAGTGAATTGAGGAAAATACAAGGTAAAAATCGAGGCTGCTGTACACCGAGCGTCCCTATGTCTCTGGTGTCACTGTGCCTGGCTTCCTTTCACTGCACCTCCAGAACCCTGAGTGTGCTCCCCTGCGCCTGCCTGTTCAGATGAGGATCTGCACTGGGCGTGCAGCCAGCAGGTGGCATCGGGCCCTCGCCTGCTCCTCAGCTGTTGTCTCCGAGTTTCCAGGGATTCTTAATGTATCATGCTTACTGTTTTGTTTTTTTTTTTAATAGGGAGCAGGAGTAAAAGAGAAGAAATAGAGATTGAACAGCCAGTTCTGTGAACCAGTGGTAGTTGACCAGGCCCTTTGTGCAGTGCCCCTGAAAGGTTTCTCAAAGGACCCCCACACCCACCCAGATGAGGGCTGGGTTCAGCACACACCGGTGGGCCAGACTGCTGCCGTAACCTGGCCGGACACCGCTGCAGTGCTTGGTTCATAGTTTACTTGGAGTATCTTGTCAGGAAACCAAGTAATCTCCCATAATTATGAGATCAGCCATTTGCTTAAAAAGTGGTAACTGTGACAACGAAAACATCTTTAATTTTAAAAAAACCTTTAATTTTGTGTCAGTTCTTTTCCTGAACAAAACAGTAAAACATTACAATAAATGTATAAATTTCATAGCTAAGTTTTTTCAGTTTTGTAGTCTTGCTGATGTACATGGATTTCGGGAGCAGATTTGGTTTTTCCAATCAAAGTATTTTTTGTTTGATTGTTTCTTTTCTGAAATAGATTATTGTGGCATTAGGAGAGTTTAGAATTGTTTTGAAATCGGAACTGTTACGATCATAAAGGACTGTCTGAGATTGACACCATTTTAATATTTTCTTGATTCCGGTTTCCTTTCCAGCCTATCAGAAATGGGAATAAATTTTTGAAATTCTACCTTGATTGTCTGGAATTTGGGTTTTAAATTGTATTTCATGTGAGTAAGGAGCAGGTTGGTCACGCTGTTCGTGAGGCCTGTAGCTTCATTCTGGTTTTGTTCACTTAATGTCAGCAGAAGTGCGCTTCACTCTGGAGAATGAGAAAGTGATGTGAAATCTCTCTTCTCTTCCTGCCCCTCGTTTTGTTGAGGCTCCCGTCCCAAAGAGCACACTTGTTCCAGTGATTCCCATCGCCAAGTCGACAGGCTCCCGGTTCCGGAATAGTGTGGAAGGGCTGAATCAGGAGATTGAAATCATCATTAAAGAGACCGGGGAAAAGGAAGAGCAGCTTGTAGTAAGTGATCTTTTATCTTAAAATCGACCTCATACATGAGATCTTCTAATTATTAAAAAATTACCAATTTTTATTTCCAAATTTACTTAGGGCTTTTTCTTTTGTTGAGAGAAAACAGAAATGTATCTCATTTGAAAAACTTTGACCATGTCAAGTAATTGAAAAATTTTCGGAAAACTTCTCATTTCTTTTTACCTCACAAATGCATCTGATCTGATTTAAATTAAGATCTTTGAACAGAAACTGTTTTTGCCTGTTACAGTCTCTAGATAAATGATACACTTCTCACTTGCTAGAACTCCACTTAAGCAGAGTTACATCACTGTTTAGGGTGGTTGTAAGGCAGCTCTTCCTAAGCGTGAATTGACTTCTTGCTGTGTGAACGTCAGTTATTACTTGGTTTCAGCTGATGTGCAAGGCTCTGTGTTCACGAAGTGGTGGTAGAAATGCTCTGTCCTTTCTAGTGGAGTGCACAGACCAAAGCTTCATGTGGAAGTGGAGGAAACTGACGGTTTAGACTGGAATACCGTGTCACACAGCATATTTAGCTAGTTGCCTGCTCTTCAGTGAGGAGGAATTAGGGAATCTGAAGTAATATTTTATTGATGTTTTAAGGTCCTCTCCCTTAGGAATGAAGTTTGGTTTAGCTTGAAAAGCACCTCTGCAGCCCCCCTGTCAGTGCATCATGGGAAAGCTTTCCTGCTGTGCTGAAGGTGAACAGGTGAAGGTGTGCCAGAGGTGTGCTGGGAACGGCTCCCTGTTGAGTGAGCCACACAAGCGCTCCTCTTTGGTGCTGCTCAATTTCACCCTCTGATTAGCACTGCTGTGATTAACCTTTCCCTCGGGTAGGAAGGCTTAAAAAAAAATACAACTCGCAGAGTGGGGAGGAAGAGCAAGGCAACAAGGGCCCATCCTCAGGTATTGCTAGTTCACACATAGATAACCTTTCCCCCCAGGAGTGTGACACCTAGGTGCCTCCTCTTTGACCACAATTACTGAAATGACATTTAGGGCTGGGGAGGTAACTCAGTGGTAGAGCACTTGCCTAACATGTACAAGGCCCTGCACTCAATTCCCAGCACACAAAAAATAATCATAGCCTTTAGTACATGATAAATAATTCAATATAGTTCATTTGTTCCACACGAGTTGGCTGCCTGCTGTGTGCCAGGTCCCAGAAAGGCAAATTCTTCACTCTAGATGCTCAGTGGGGTGTCAGATTAGATAGCAGTGTCAGTCAGTAAGCAACACAAAGAGTAAACAGAGAATTCGATTGTGAGTTTCCAGCACAGCGGGGAAGGTTGGCTGTGGGTGTGTGACTGGCGAATCTCAGAATCAGTGATGTGCCGATGTTTGTTTAATGTTGCGGCAGCCGCAGGATATTCCCGACGGCCACCGCGCGCCTCCCCCCCTTGCCCAGAGAAGCAGCAGCACCCGCAGCATCGACACGCAGACACCCGGGGGCGCAGACAGAGGAAGCAACAACAGCAGCCGCTCCCAGTCCGTGTCCCCCACGTCCTTCCTCACCATCTCCAACGAGGGCAGCGAGGAGAGCCCCTGTTCCGCCGACGACCTGCTGGTTGATCCCAGGGATAAAGGTGTGTGGTGCTGGAGGACTCTGTCCTGGGGTGGCGACTGAATACCACCTCTTCAGCACTCTTTCTGCTCATTTTCTAGCAGCGCTTATACACCAGAGGCTATCAGGACGAAGCAGAGATAACAACAAATTTGGATTACAGAACTGTAGGTTTTGCTGTGGTGCTCAGGCAGTGGTCTAGTTGGGTACATTTATGGACTTTGTACACTTTTGTGGGTTTTCTTTCTTTTTTGCGGGGGGAGTGGGAGGAAGTACTGGGGATTGAACCTAAGGCCTTGCGCTGAGCTACATCAGCAGACAGGTCTTGCTAAGTTGCTCAGGTGGGACTTGAACTTGCCATCACCTGCCTCAGTCTCCCAGAGTTGCTGGGATTCTAGGCATATGCCATCACACCCGACTTGATTGTACTAGAACAACTTCCTTACGAATGAGGCCTGAAAAGCCCTTCGTTCCCGTCACTTTACCAGTCCTAACAACTATTACTTTTTAATTAATATGAAACCTCGAAGTTGGTGTTTTAAGGACCTATATTTGTGATGTTTCTAACAAGGATTAAAGTGACATATATGAAGGCGCCAAGAGTGTGCAGAGCAAGGCTGAAGGGCAGGCTGGAGGACATGTAGGTACTGTAAACATAACCCGGAGGCAGGAACAGTGTGAATGTCCTACCCGTCTCGGTCCAGGCACTGTTTCGTGGGTACTGTATATACTTAGAAGCAATAGTGAGACATTTATTTGTAAATTCTATGGCTCAGTTCAGTAATTTATTTAGAGCTACCTAACATACAGTGTGCAGAATATTTTAAATGCTCCACTATTAATAATCACCCAGACCATTGAAGCTGTATACCAAGTACAGAAGACAGAAGTTTCACTGAAAAAAGTTGCTTCAGACTATGGACAGCTGTATCCTGGAGCTCTTTTCCTGTTAGCTTGGGGATCAGATAAAACATAGTTATTAAAATCTGCACCTTGGTTCCCTCTGCTTGCTGCTTCTACATGTAAGAATTCCAGAGTCTCTGTCCTGATGCGTTTGATTTGAGGAGATTAGTGGCCAGTTGGCTTCTGTGAATGTCTTTTGTAAGAAACCAGGGCCATCCATAGTGCTCCTGCCAGCAAGGAATTTGTAGTTAACACAGACTGAAGATTTAGGAAGTTATGTAACACATCAAGAATCTTAATATATAGTGTAAACTGAGGACATCAGCCCTGAACAGGGTATTAGGGTAAGGAAGTATCCCCTTTGATGGAGTTAATTCGGAAAGATTTCAGAAATGCTGAGGCAGACTTCAAAGGAAGTTGTGGAAAAATGAACAGAACTCCAGAGAATAGAAGCTTATAGGCAGAAGTAAGTGTTTAGTGCACAGTGCCTCTGGCTGCCTGCAGTGGAGACTGTGGCCTGGAAGGAGAGATGGCAACCTGAGAAATTCTGCTGGGCGGCAGCCATTGAAGAGCTGTTGAGGTACTTGTGGTGGGAAAAATGGAAGTGATACGCGAATGTATTTGCTGTGTGTAGAATGGGAGTAAAGAAGCCATCTAGATTGGTGTTCAGTGCTGAGGACTAAATGATACAGACTTGGGCTGTGATCATTTTAAGTGCAAAAGAATTGGAATCTTGTAATTGTTTATGTATTTATTTAACAGATGTTATCTCTTTTTCCTTCAGGATTGTGTTAGATACTGTGGTAATGTCAATGAGTACAGCACCCTGCCTGCCCTCATGTAGCTTATATAGAGGGGAAAGCCAAAGACAGTTAAAAATAGCGTGACTGTGCATTGTTGTAAGGTATTTTAGTAATGTGGCGTGTCATTTCTTGCAGAGAATGGGAACAACTCTCCTTTGCCCAAATACGCAACATCGCCCAAACCTAACAACAGTTACATGTTCAAAAGGGAGCCTCCCGAGGGCTGCGAGAGGGTCAAGGTCTTTGAGGAGTGCTCGTAAGTATTTCCCCTAGTGTTCGATTAGGGTTTTCTGGTGCGTTGACAGTGTGGCAACCCACATGCGTCTGCCACCCAGAGTGTATCCTTGTCTGCCTGTCATCCCAGGGAAGAAAATGAATGGTGACGGCGTCCACACGTCCCTTGGATCTCCTCAGCTGTCCCGTTACCTTCTGTAGCTCTCATTTTTGTGCCTGTGTCCAGTAAGGTGCAGATGTGGAGTTTAGTGGTATATTTATTTAAGAGACCACAGATTTCACCCAGTGTGGTTCCCTTCTTTCAAGGATCCCCTTCAGTTTTTGCCTACTTCTGGTCTCCAGTTCGTTAAACAGTTTTGAAATACTTTTATTTGCCAATACAAGGGAACAATTCTGTTATTCTACAGAATCCCTTGTAGTACTGTGATGAAGAGAATGGAAGAAGTGGTTCGGGGGCTTGCTGGGGGGAAATTTAAAGTCTTGTGCTCTGTAGGTGAGCACTGTAGCACGGAGCTACCCCCAGCTCAGCAGCATCTGATGCCCTTGGTGTCTGATCTCCTACACCCGTGTTCTTCCATCTGCCACTTCCATTTTAAAGTCATGTTTCACCCAGAAGGTATACAGACCTGTATTTTCAGTAGCTGTGGTTCCTCCGTTGTGGCTGAAGGCTAGAGGTGTGTGTGAGATGAAGCAGGTTAGTGAGGCACATTCTGAGCACAGTGGTGTAGTGCTTAGCCCTTGCCTTCCTGTCACACTGTGGTTACAAATTGCAGGACTATCTTTTTTTTTGGATTTTCTTACTGTGAAACCTAAAATATAATATGGAGGTAGTCTGGACCATCTGTAATTCACGCAGTTTGTGTCTTTCCTCTATTGTGAACATACTGGAGTGATTTATATATTTCAGATCCTTTTGTTTCTCCTATGTGCCCTTTCTTTGTACTGCTTTTAACCTAAATTCTGAGTGATCTCGCCATGCACAGAGCATTGTCTTCAGATCCTTTCAGCTTCTCTGTGAGGAAACATCAGCTATCATTCTCCTGTCTGCTTCTGGGACGGTAATGGAAAACACTTTGGAGGAATTGCTCATTTTTGGTTTTTTTTCATTGTGTCAACCTGTAAGTTTTAACTCGGGGCAGCTGAAAATTTAAGGCAGTGTTTCTACAGATTTGTTCCATGGGTTCCCTGCATCATAATCACTGGGGATTTATTGAAACCTGATTCCCAGGCCACCTGAGGTCTGATGACCAGCAAATATGCAAACAGGACCCGCGTTCTTCATTTTCACCAAGTTCCTCACATCATTTTATGTTCGATTTGAAGATGCTGGCTTAGCCCTTTTCACAAAAGTTAAGAAATGGGGTCATTCTGTTAGCTAAATCATTCGGCCCAAATCTATCATTTGGAATTTAGCTCTTTGGTTTGGCAGTCAGGATTTGCCTAAGTGCAAAGAAATGGTTGATTGGCTCAAAAGCAGTTTGAATTTTTTTTTTTTTTTTTAGAAATGACCTTGAGGGTTTGTTATATAGATGGGCGCCCGGTGTTACGTGCCTAACACTGTTGCATTTGGAAAACTACTCAGGACTTACCGTGTGGTGTATCAGTGTTGTACTTTGTTTCTAAAGGAGAGGAGAAAAGACAAAGATGGTTTCTAATTTAAAAGTTAGTTTATTTAGGAAGTTCCCCTGGCTTGAACCACTCGTGATACATGCACGTCGGTCCCATCCGGCAGCTGTACCCATGACGGGACTGTCCGCACTGTGCAACAGGACAGGCATGCATGGCACAGATGGCTCGGGCCGCCCAGCAGTGAGACTGAGTTATGGCCACATCGTGACCATATGAATCACTGTTTTGAGAATGTTTTCTACATATCTTATTTGTGACTTAAAGTAGTAACTTGACCTGAAGTGGGGTTTGGGGTTGGATACAGGGTGATAATCTGGTTTCTACAAATACTATCTCTCTACTTAAAGTAGGTAATTAAATTTGAGCCCAAAAGGGCAAGAACAGATTCTGCACTTCTGTCTCGGCGTGTGTGTTTTAAATAACAGCACATAGCAGAGACGTGCCGCCCGCACTCAGCAAGGCCTTTAGAGTGAAGTTGAGTGTGTGCCTTCCTGATCCGGTAGTGCGGTCCTTGACCTCCAGCATTATGTTGCTAAATATTAGGGCCTCTGCAGTACAGAGTGGTTTTTGTTGTCGTTTTGTTTTATCTGCTTGGAAAGACAATCCTTTTGAAATAACTGTTGAAGGAAAAGTAAAATTGGGAGTTCTGACTCGGCTGTCTCAGGCCTCTTCAGAATAGTGATGCGTGGTGGGATTGCAGTCCAGGGTATCAGTCGCTTTGCCTTCCCTCCTGCGTCTCCCTCAGACTCCTTCCCCAGCCCTCCGTTCCCAGCTCCGGTCTTGGCGATGATGAACCAAATCCCCAAGGTCCAAGTCCAGACTCGGTGTTCTCTTTCCCTGCCCCGCCGCCGCCCTCGGAGGGCAGTGTGGTGAGCTGGGCTCGCCTGGCCGAGGAGATGGGCAGGGCCCGAGGGAAGGTCTGAGGAGGGACCTGCAGCCTCAGCCCCTGCTGTACCGGCATTGCCGCATTGCCGTCTGGTGCTAGTGACGGAGCTACACTTGTCCCCGCCTTTCTCGGCCCATGCTGCTGAGCCAGGTGGCTGATCTGCTGTGGGGCTTCGGCCCTGCAGGTACCTGCTCTCCAGGCTGCCTCTCCGTCTTGTTCCTCAGAACTTCTTAGAGTTCTCTTTTGGGCCTGTGCAAGAGTCTGTGTTTTGCACGGTTCCTGAGGCTTGTCACTGTGCTTCCTCCACCCACTTACCTGTGCTCTGTGGGTCTTGTGGCCGAGCCCTTCCGAAGAACCCCGGGGGAGCTTCAGCGGGCTGCATGGTAGGGGCCCCTTCCCCCTCACAGCGCTGCTCTTGCTCCTCCTGCTCCTCCTGCAGAGCTTTGCTGTCTGGGGTTCTGCAGGGTTTCGTTCCGGCTTCTTCTTCAGTTTGTGGCAGCAGGCAGAGTGCCCAGTGCTCAGGGAAGGGCCTCTCAGAGCTGCTGCACCTTGCCTGGGCCTGGGAGGTCCCCAGGCTGCCTCTGGGACCCACTGCAATCTCCACCCCTGTCCTTCCACAGAGCTCCTGTGGCAGGTCCAAGGGAGTCCTCTACTTCGAAGCCTGATTCCTGGGCCATTGCAAGGGCCTTGAAAGCTTGGCCAGGTCTGAGGGTCGGCTTGGCTGTGGCCTCACCTCCACTGCCCAGCAAAGTGCGGGAGACAATGTCCATAGCCCGCTGTCTGACCCCAAACCAGAGACCTGATGAATCAGATCTTTCTCTCGGCTTGTTTGATTAAGTTGAAGAATGCTTAGTAGTAAAGTTGGTGCTTGCAGCTTCAGCTGGCACATACGTAGGCCGCCCAGCCCAGGGGTGGGCACTACTTTTCTTAGGTAAGGCACTGCTCCTGGAAGTTTGAATGAGTGATTCACATTGCTGGGCTGGGCTGGGCTGGGCTGTCACAGGAAGAGGGCACACAGGGAGACTTGGTGCTTTTTACTGCTCAGTTACCATTGTTTACATTACTTTGAAGTGAGTTCCTTTAGAAATGGCTCACCAGTCAAAAGTATTCCAGGTCCTTCTTGCCTCAAACAAAGAATTGGATGAGAAAAGCCAAAAATGATGCCAAAAGTTTGACAAGTGCAGGGTGACTGGGTTTTGGAGAAGCCATCTCTGCAGAGCGAACTTGGGCTGAACAAAGAGAAAAGGAAGGTAAAAGCAAAAACAGAAGTACATACCGAGTCTGAGAAACACAGCACGGGCTCTCCCAGGAACTCAGGATAGCAGCTCTGTATGGCATCCAGTCTTCTTTTACGCCATCCACATCTCATGGGAGATCGTAAGAAGTAAGAAGTTCTACACAGGGGAAGGGGGAGGGTCTGAGCCTTGTCCAGGGATCTTGTCATTGACAGGTCCTGCTCATTTCCCTGCCCAGCTTTGCTGCACCCCACCTCTTGTACCATTATGTCATGTCTTTCTTGGAGCATACATCTTGGTACCCAGTCCCCAGGTCTGTTGCTTATTTGTGCTTGCTGCCTCCAGACTCCACGGGCCTCTGCTGTCACGCTTGGCACATTTAGATACTCACTGATCTGAATTGTTGGGGGAGATGAGACGAACACTTCCATCATCTGGTAACACAGCCCTTTCACCCTAAGTCTTGATTTATTCAGGTTCATCCACCATATTTCATTTCGGTTTGTAGTACTTCTGTGTTACTTAATGATTCAACTTTTTAAGATATTTTAAATTTTCATGGAATACCGTTAACTGAGAAGTAATGGTTTTCAGTGATTCGGGATAATTTCTAGAAGGACTATTACTTAAATAAAATCTTCAAAGCAAAGGACTACTGTTTTTGTTTTTGTTCGCATTATGTTGCTCAGAAAACTATCATGGTTAACTCAAAGCATTGTGTCAGGAATTTTCAGAGCCCTTGAAGAGAAAGTCCAGACGTACCCAAATTTTACCTGCCATGGTGGAACTTAGCATGAGATGAGCAGTGTCTACCATTTTCTTCCTTTTTCCCATCAGAATAGTACAGACCTGGGAGAGTCATGGTAGCAGAACATACTTTTGTCCTTAAACATCTGGATTTTCTTCTGCTTTAGGCTTTCTTCCTCTTGGCTGTGTGGCCCTCATCGGAATACAGTGCTCGTGAGCCTGAGCACCTGCCTGGACACTGGGCTCCCAGGTTCCTCGAATTGCAGGCGCGAGTGGCTCTTCTGCCAGCCCAGACACATTTGAAGCTTTTGATACTGCTTTACTTCTGTACTCCTTTTGTGTATTGATAAGCTGCCTGTTTTTAATGAATTAAAGAGATTATTTCCAGTGTTCGGTGACTTAATTGGGTTGTGTGTTCTATGTCTAGGCCAAAACAACTTCATGAAATCCCAGCCTTTTACTGTCCTGACAAAAACAAAGTGAATTTCATTCCGAAAAGCGGCTCTGCTTTCTGCCTTGTCAGCATCCTCAAGCCACTCCTTCCCACACCAGATCTCACCCTCAAGGGCTCTGGCCACAGCCTGACAGTCACCACTGGCATGACAACCACTCTGCTTCAGCCCATTGCCGTGGCTTCCCTGTCTACAAACACAGAGCAGGACCGAGTCTCCAGAGGAACCAGCACAGTCCTGCCGTCCGCCTCCCTGCTGCCGCCACCAGAGCCAATTGAAGAAGCGGAAGGGTAGGCTCAAGTGCTGCATCGCCGTAGTTCTGGGAAACTGAGGACTCTTCGGGTGATCACCTGCGACAGCACTGTGCACGCCCGGCTGGCTGCGGCGTGCCACCGCTGTCCCGCAGTGTGGTAGAGCGGCTTCTGGGAGCAGTAGCCCCTCTGATCGTGGCCACACCGCCAAGGCCAGTCTCAGTGCTGAGCCTGCTTTTTCCTAAAGCAGAACGGTCTCATTCTTTACTTTTGGAAGGACGATGTCACGTTGTTTTTTGTTTTCAAATCAGACTTGTATAAAACACATAGAACACAGACCATGGTCCCTGCAAACATGATTCCCAAAGGGAGACGTGAATGGTGCTGCAAGAACCATCTTTTGTATGAAAAGGACTATTTTATGATACCAGTGTCACATTTTCTGAAATGCAGCAAACAGGATGTTCAAAGATTTCTTGGTGGCCTCTTGTTTCTTGCTTCCCTTCCTAGGTATGTGCTTTTCTCAGCCGTTTCCAGCTTTGGGACCAAAGGGATTGTTGACGTTTTCCCAGCGATCTTAATCTTATGACTATATTCTTCTCCCAAATAAGAATTGATAGGTAAACGCGTTGAACAAGTATATATAAAAAAAGAGATAAAAAGCAATATTCGTACGTTATGTGACTTACGTTCTTTGATGTCAGAAGTTTGTGCTTTGGGTGAAATATTTGTAAAACTGTTTTCTTCACTTCTCTTGTACACATTTCACCATGTGGTCAGAAAAGTTAGTCTGAAGACAAGTGCTTTGATGTTCTCACCCATGTTGAGACTTGATTTAAAAGCCCATGAGCCAGAAGGAAACTATCCAGTGTTGATTGCTAGGTAGGAGGATAGGCCCCCTTCGGTTTTCCGTGAAGTGTGTACCACATGACCGCCCTCCTCTGCTGCAGTGGCACTCTGCCTTGTGATCACTGTATCATAGCCCCAGGAGACCCTCCAGCGGCTGTGCATGGATTTCCTCCTTTGCTTTTGTGATGTTACTGTCTTGTGCATTTGGTCAGGGTTAGTAGTTTGCCAGGAGTGTGATCCGTTGAATAGCGATCCGATTCGGTAGCCACAGAATCTTGAGACTGACTTTTTCTTATGGTGATTGGCACTGAGATTTGTTGTCTACAGATTTTGCTAGTTTGCTCTTCAACATTTCTACATAGTGGAGAAAACAGACAAGAAGGACTTCGGAGCATAAACAAATAGGCACCTTTGAAAAATCCACACAATTTCAGAGTTTCAGTTCATCCTAACACAGACTACTGCCGGTAATACTCACGGTAACAGTATTTGATTTTCTGGATGTGTGCTAGTAAAATTAAGGAGTACTTTATCTCACAAATGGATTTCAGCAGGCAGTATTGATTTCAAAAGCAGACCCTTTAAATATCTTCATGTACTACCCTAAGATGCAATAACTTACTATTCCTGTGCATTCTACAGGCAGAATAAATTTTAAGTCCTGATGAAAGAGTTACCAGTTAGAAAGCTAATAGGTCAGCTTGTCCAGAAGTGTTCCATCAAGAAAAACGTGGTGCAGTGGTGTTGAACCTGCAGCAAGCATGCCACAGCAGGCTCTTAGTTCCCATTGGAAGCTCTAAAAGGTTCGCCATCGCTGAGTGGTAGTAACAGATCTTCTGCAAGGACCTACATTCATGCACCTTTAAAAGATCTAAGCAATTTCAAACATGCCCTTGGTAGGTATTAAAAGGGATACGTATTTGGGTAAGTCAGATAAATTCAAACATTTGATTGAATCTGTCAGGTTTTAGTTGGTAGGACTGATGAGTTTTGTTACTTTTTCCATCCAGAATTTAATTTAGGGCCCCTTGAACAGTGAATGCTCAGTCGTTGGGGTCTAGATGTTCTGATCGGCTGGTTTCGAGAATGTCGATTCTTTGCCTGCTTCATTATGCCTTTCAGCTTTACCATTTCACTAGTGAGGAGCCACACTGTGGGAGTGCAGAAGAAAAGCTGAAACTAGAGTCAGGAGAAGGGCGCCAGGAGGTAGTTAAAACAAGGTTTTGTTGTTTGCTCTTTTGAACCCCTCAGGTTTTTGTTTTGTTTTGTCTCACTTGAAGTCTTTCCTTTGCCTTACACTCCCTTTCCTCTTCTGTCTCCCCTCCCACTAGTCATAAGGGAATTTTACAACTAGAATGTCACTTTGTGACAATTTTTCTTCTATTGTACACATTTGCAAATTCATGCAAATTCATGCCTTTCTGTAATTTCATATATTCTTAAAGTAATGTAAACTCGGAAGAACAAGTTTTAGATTTATTATTTAAAATCCTTTCGGGGTAGGCAGCTGCGGAGGATCAAACTCAGGGCCTTGCACTTGTTAGGCAAGCGCTCTGCCACTGAGCTAAATCCCTATGCCCTTAAAATCTTGATTTTAAATAGGACTTTTAGTTTAAAGTTTGGTTAGAAGCAGAATGTGAATTTGCGGGTAAACGAGCTGTGTGGCAACCAGACATCTCCCTACAGTTTGGGAGAAACCGAGCCCAAAATTCAGGGTAGGAGGGTCCAAGGTGCAAAACAGCATTAACAGTCAAAAGGCCGATTTTAAGCATACGAGTTCTATCAGTCTTTAAAAATAGGTTCATCCCAGTGTTTGATTTACTCCATGATTCCCAGGCGATTGGTTGTTTTTTTTTTTTTTAAATGCGGTTTACTCTCAGTAGGATGCATTAAACTGTATCTTAATCACACTCCAAAATGATAGTGTTATTCTGTAGAAAATTGTAGAGAGGCTAAAATAAAACAGCTTCTGTGAGATTACAATTTGAATTTTTCAAATTAAAAAAATACTTCCATTGCAAAAAAGGAAAATATGTCTTTCAGCATAAGGAGTTACTATTCTGTGGTTACTCATTTTGTCATTTTTAGCTTTTTTTTTTTTTTTACCCTTAAAACAATGTCTTCCTCGTGATGAGAAAACTTACACATTTACTGTTTCTGATTATGACTAAGTGTGTTACATGGCTTTTGAGAACAGGTACCAAAAGTATTTTTAAACTAGATTGTTTGTTTGTTTAAAATGTATCTTACACTTAGGACCACAGACCAAATCAGTCTTTTAGAAGGTGCTGTTGCTAACTCTGTAATAACCTGGTAACATGAAAGGCCTTTTTTCTTTCACCTGTTTAAAAAAATCCTTAGCTTTCACTGGGAGGAGGTGTTAAAAAATGGCAGGACTTGTAGCTGCCTGTATGTCCAAAGTTAGGACTAGGTCGTGGGGATTTTAAGGAAAATAAGCATGGTCACTACTACCTTTTCAGTTTTTTAATTTATTTATTTTTATGAGTACATGTTTGCAGTATGTAACGGTTATATCCCTCATGGGGAGTTGGCGTGCGTACGTAACACATCTTGACTTTTTACTTCTTGTTCCTCTCCTCTACCACCTGCTGAATTGACTGCTCTAAAACTTGAGATTCATTCCCTAATGCTTGGATTTTCGATGTCTCAGAACTGGACCACAAGGAAGCGCTGAATTTGCAAAATTAAGCTAAGAATACTTAACTCCGCACTTTAAAGTTTACGGTTTCATTCTGCTTAAAGTAGTGATAAGCAGAGTAATCCTGAACAATATTTTGTTTATACAGTCCTTTTGAATATAATTTATGTTTTTTAAACTCTACATTTTTCATCTGTTGAAGCTGTATAAATCTTTTAAAAATGCAATTTATAACCTTTTTGTTTTCTAACAAGATTCTCCAAAAAACAGCATTTCCAATGGTAATAGATATTGTTCCTATGTACTTACGTATTCCCTGTACCTGAACACTTGTTGCTGCCTCACAAGAAAATAGAACTTTTATGTTAAAATAAAGTCTGTTCTTCTTGGAAGTTTTTTCTGTGTATTTTTATGAGTAGTCTGAAATTCAGACTCCATTTCTTTTTAGACATTTCTAGCCTGATATAATTAGAAACTAAGTATCATCTTTTCCACAAATTGACAGAAAAGTGTGTTTGTATTAAGTAGCAGGTCCCTCATTCCTGTGCTCGACCTGGACGTGCCTGATCTTTGTGAAGAGTCTGAGCAGACATTGCTGAGAGACACATTTGTGTATCAGTCATTTCGTAGCTCAAAGTTTGAGATGACTTCGCTTGTACAGTCACTTAGTTTCATTCTACATACATAAAGGGCTTTTCTTTTCCCCTTTAAATTCTTGCTTAACCATCCGTATTCTTCCTTTGTGACAGTGGTTTAGGACAGTTGTTTGGGCCTGAGGGGTTTCATCACTATCTATGTTCCAGGTCCTCCTCTGGGAGATTGCAAAAGAGCTGAGATAAGGAATTTAACCCACTCCTGTCATGGAAAAAGAATTTCGAGGATGTGTCAGAAAGAGGAATGGGTACAGTTAATTAGGCAGAGATAGAGATTACAGGATGTACTTCAGAGGAGAAATGAGAAGCTAAAGCAATGAGTACAGTTAATTAGGCAGAGAGAGAGATTGCAGGATGCAATTCAGAGGAGAAATGAGAAGCATTGCCATATAGAACTGGAAACGTTCATACTATGCTAGAGGCCTGAAAAGCCCGGGAAAAAAGTGTCCCCCCACCCCTCCCAGGGTGCCAGCCTGTTCCACAGGTAGGTCTTTTTTTTTAGAAAGGTGATTTTGAAACAGTCTCTGGATTCACTCAGCCGGCTGTGTACTTTCTTAATTGGGCTGATTTATGGCCTTTTAGTGATGGGTGTGGTAAATTCTGCCTGGTCAAGGACCATTGCCATGAGCAGTCTTGGGTGACTTTGAGTCCTGGAAGTTGTCTTTTTAAAAGAAGAGTTTTTAGGGGGTTTCTGGGAAAATGCCAGAGTGATAAGCAACAAATCAGCCTCTGGGAATCAGAATCTAGACACTGGACAATAATAACCTGGGGAAGAATGAAGGAAGTAGATTGTACCAGAGCTTACTAAAGAAATAGATTTAATGTAAGAAACATAAGTAAGAATTTACAAGATTGGCTTAGAGTGGCCACCCAACAGAGTCGGATGTGGAGGAGTGCCAACGGACTGTCTGCATGCTGGAGATCTGAAGGATCTGGTTGAAGGCCTGGAGCTTGTTGTAGTGTGCCATGCAAGTCCATAACAGGAGGCCAAAGGGTCTGCCCCAGAAGACTGAAGGCGATAGCCAAGTGAAGCTGAAGACTGGGGCTCCTCCAAAGAAATGGAAGCAGCAGCCTTCTGGCCACAATTCTCCCTGGGGTGGGTCTTCCACACCCAGAACTATGCTGAGTCAATTTAGTGGGGTGTTTCTTACTCAAGTTGACACAATCAGTTATCACAGGCCACCCTTTGTCAACTTGATGACAGACACGTTCCATTAAACATAGTGCTAGTTCATAATTATGCCTAACAGCTGTCCTGCGTATGAACAGAAATGCACTAATTCCCTCCCCAGAATAAAAGGCAAGTTTTCTTTGGATGATGCTTACTCCTAACATTTTGTAACTTGAAAATAGGTTTAACAGTACTTAGGAACCAATATTAAGGCCATCAACCTTGTATTACATTGGAAGCATATTAAGAGAACTATTAGAATCCTCACTTTTATAGCTGAATGTGAGGTCATGACTGGTATTTAGAACCACCTTCTACTACTCGTTCTGTGTCCCTTGGCCTTCAGCAGGCACCTCAGCAGGTCTTGGTTTTTGCCCTAGTAGGACGACTCCTACCTTCATTCCTGGAGGTTCTAGACCATTTGTCACTCTGCCCGGATTGGGTTGTCATTTAGTGATAGAGTAAGTTTGACATGACAAATCCACTGTAGCATTCCCATTTCTCTAAGTTTCTGAATCCCCTCAACGGTAAACCATGGAATATCGCGCATCTGTAACTCATTCACCGTGGGCCGTCTTTTGGTCCATACTTCTGCCTGCCAGCCAAATAAATTAGTAACACCTTTTTTCCTCCACAAACTGCAACATTAAATTTACAGTCTCTGCTTAACAGGCCCATATCAACTCACTCAGCCTGATCCAAGTGGATGTTTCTGCCACCATTATCCTACACCTGTAAAATCCATCTCCACACTTGCTCATCAGCCCTCTGCTTATAAGAGTTAGAAAACTCAAGAAGTTCTTTTTCTTTGTCGTTTTTCTAAATGTGAGCATTGATTATAGGGGGGTTTTCTTTTTTCTTTCTCTTCTTTCGTTCTTTCATCAACAGTTTCCCGGGGCTGGGTAACCTGCCTTTGACCCATTCCTTGCTTGTAATCTCTTTTTCTACTTCTCAGTTTTTTTCTTTTTTCTCAGCTTTTTTCTCTGCTCTTTTAATTTTTCTCCTAAGTATTTCTTATTTCCACTCTGTGTAATTTCTTTCTTTTTGACCTTTTTCTTTTATCTATTTTTTCTTGCTAGTTTTTTGGTCTTACCTTTAATTCCATAGATACGCTTCTACTCTCCAGTAAGATCCCTAGCACCACTTTGTCTCCTTTTTATAATATAGGGCTTAAAGTTTCAGTTTCTCTCTTGCATCCCCCCACTCCCAAAGCCCTGTATCTTTAACAGTATAACTATAAAGCTTTGTAAATCTTTCGATACTTAACTCTATAAAATCACTGTTGGATTGTTTTCTACCATTAGCAAAGATACAGTTCTCACATTTAGTACATATTAACTATAAGTCAATACCTGGGTTGCCTTAATGTTTATATCATAACTGTCCACTTTTTCCCTCGGATTAAGAGTGGTACATAATTAGTTGTTATAGTATGTTAATATCTATTTTGTCTTGAGCAGTATTACTATAAGTGACTTGCTTGATAGTAACAGGGTAACATACTTGTTGCTGTCTCTCTATAAGCCAACACTCAGATTTCCTTTGTGACATTAACAATACTAGAGTACATTCCCAGAGAACTTGGATGCTGGGCTAACTGCAGTGCATCCTCACCACTCAAATGACCAAGGTAGTTGGATCATAGGGCTGTAACAAAGGATGGTAGTTAACCATGCCCAAAGTACATCACTGAGAAACAACTAAAGTGATCTCTGGACTGGGAGCAAAGTCTTTAGAGGCATCCACAAACCTCAGCTGAAAACAAAATAAACATACAGACAAAAAAATGGATGCATGAGAAGAAAAAGCACCAAAATGGCTCCGAAAACTATGAACTCTCCAGAGCCAGGCCAGGGGTAACGAAGGGCAGGCCGGCATGAGCTACACACCCAAACTAATTGAAATGATAGCAGAAGAGGTTAGGAAGCTGCTCAAAGAAGTACTCAGTGGGATTAGATACAGTATAACTAAACAGATAATACAAATAATGAGATGCAGCAGCTTTCAGAAGACACTAATAAAAAGCTAGATGAGCTAAAGAAAACAATACAAAACATGCATAAGAGTCCATGAAAGGTTTCAGTCAGAAACCCAAGAGACTAAAAATCATGCTGGAAGTATGGACAGTAGGACTAACCAGTGTGAGGACAGATTCTCAGACCCAAAAGATGATGCCTTCAAAGACTGAGTGCTCAGAGACACCTTAAAAACTAGAGAGCATGAAAAACAGATCCAAAAATCCACTAAATGGTGTGAAGAAGACTAATTGGAATAAGCAAAAAATCAGAAAATAATATAAATGGCATGAAAAACCTATTCACAAAAATAATGGCAGAACACTATGCCATACTGTATACTGTGTAGAAAAATATGCAGGTAATGAGACATGTAGAATCCCAAAAAGCCATAACCAAAATGGAACCTCTCTGTGCCACATTGTACGTAAAATTCTATATGTTCATCATGGGAACAAAATTTTAAAAGCTCCTAGAGAAAGCAACAAATCACATATAGACGTGAATCAATTGGGATCACAGACTTCGCACAAACTTTTAAGGCCAGCAGGGGTTGGAGTGAAATGTTCCAAGCCCTAAAAATAACAACTTGCAGCCCCAGCTTACATATCTGGCAAAGCTTTCCTTTAAAGTTGATGGACAAATAAGGCCTTTCATGACAAGGAGCACCTCAAGAAATTCATGACACTAAACTAGCACTACAAAAAAATAAAAATTTAAGACTATCCTACAGACAATAAAGCCAACAATGTCATTATGTCAGAAAGAATGAATACATTTGGTGGGATGATCAGCTAAGCAAAATGAGAAAAAATGAGGAAATCTCCAATGGGAAAATAACACAACGCCAGGAATAAATCAATACGTCTCAGTAGTAACTGTCAGTGTGAATAGTCTGAATTCAATCAGAAGTCGCAGACTGGCAGAACAGACCTAGAAACAAAACCCAACAATATGCAGTTTATAAGACACACAATTAATTTTAAAAGATAAATATTAAAAATCAAAGAATGGAAAACAATACTTCATGCAACGAGGACCCAGAAAAAAGCGAGTTGCTCTCCTAATTTCAGACAAAGTGGATTTCAAGCCATGATTGGTCAGTAGAGAAACTTTTATTTATTTTGGGGGTGCTGGGGATTGAACTCAAGGCCTTGTGCTTGCCAGGCAAGTGCTCTACCACCGAACTCAATCCCCAGCCCTTTGGTCAATAGAGAGAAGGAGAGTCACTATACTACATATTGGTTAACAGAAAGAGTTAACAATTATAAATATTTATGCACCAAATACTGGCATACTCAGCTTCATAAAACCAAGACTAATGGACATGAATGATCAGATGTACACCAATATGGTCCTAATGAGGGATCTCCATACCGCATGGTCACAAAGGGACAGATCAACTAGGCAAAGAATCAACACAGAAATACCAGAGGTGAACCAAACCTTCAAACAAATGGACTTAATAGGTATTTATAGTGTTATACTCAACAACAGAGTGCACATTATCCTCTGCAGCACACAAGAATTTCTCCAAAATGGACCACTTAATAGGTCATAGAACATGCTTAAGTAAATGCAAAAAAAACCCCACAAACCTGAAATTATTATATGCATATTATCAGACCATAGTGCAGTGAGACTAGAAATTAATGGCGAAATAGACCACAGAAACTATCCAAACACATGGAAATTAAATAGTACACTCCTGAATAATCAGTGGGCCACAGACGAAATTAAGGGAGAAATTAGCTTCCATAATCAAATGGTAAGGTGAGTATGACATACCAGAATCTATAAGGAGACACAGTGAAAGCAGTCCTAAGAGGAACGTTTATAGCAGTGAATTTGCACATTTGAAAAACAGAACATGCTCAAACAAATAACCTAATCCTGCACCTCAAGATTTTGGAAAAATAAGATGAAATTGAGACTAAAAACCAAGACAAAGAATCAATAAATTGAAGAGTTGGTTCTTTTAAAGAACGAAAAAAATAGACAAACCCTTACCAATCTTATTTTTAAAAAAAAGACCCAAATCCATGAAACATTAGAAATGAAACAGGTGAGGTGAAGATTTAGCTAAGTTGTAGAGTGCTTGCTTAGCAAGCACAAGGCTCTGAGTTTGAGCTCCAGTACCAAAAAAAAAAAAGTAAAATCACAGGCACAACAGATTCTGCCAAAATCCAGATTATTGATAACTATTTGGAGAATCTGTACTCAATAAAATGGAAAAATCAGAAGAAATGGATAAACTCCTAGATACATGTGAACTATCAAAGCTGAACCAAGAAGATATAAAAAATTTTAAATAAGCCAAGCAGTGAAATTGAAGTAATTTTGAAGATTACCAGTTAAGAAAAAACTAGGTCCCAAGGAATTCACTGCTGAATTATACAAGAACTTTAGAGAAGAGCGTATGCCAGTACTCCTCAAACTCTTTTTTTTTTTTAATTTCAGTGGTACATTTTGGATATACATCGTGACAACATTCATCATAGGGAGTTTGTACCTGTACATGATATATCTTGCTGCTTTCCTCAGACTCTTTAATGAAGTTGAAAGGAAAACAAAACTCCCAAAGTCACTTCTGGAAACAAGCATTACCCCGATTCTGAAACCAGAAAAGGACCTGACCAGAAAAGAGAACTATAAAGCAATCTCTTTAATGAACATAGATGCAAAAATCCTCAAGAAGATACTGGCAAACAATGCAGCAAATTGTCAGAAAGATAATACATTATGGCTAAGTAGGATTCATCCCAGGAATGCAGGGATTGTTTAACATTTGCAAGTCAATAAATGTAATTTGCCACATAAATAGAAGCAAGGACAAAACCATATAATCATCTCAAGAGATACAGAAAAAGTGTTTGATAAAATCCAGCATCCTTTCGTGATGGATAAAAAACCCTCAGGAAAATAGGAATAGAGCGTCCTTAATCTGATAAAGTCCATCTATGATAAGCTGATGGCCAACATCATACTTACTGGAAAGAAGCTGAGTGCTTTCTCTCTAAAATCAGGAACAAGACAAGGATGCCACTATCACCATTTTTGTTCAACATACTTCTGAAAATATTAGAGCAATTAGACAAGAGAAATAAAAGGGATATGGATAGGGAAAGAAGTTAAAATTATCATTATTTGCAGATAACATGATCCTCTACATAAAAGACATCTATAAAATGCCACCAAAAAATTCCTAGAACTAATAACCAAATTCATTAGTGTAGCAAGATATAAAGTCAACACTCAAAAACCAGTAGTGTTCCTGTATACCAATGACAAATTCTCTGAGAAGGAAATTAGGGAACTAACACCTTTCACAGTAGCATAAAGAAAAATGAAATACTTAGGAATTAACCTAACCATGGAAGTAGAAGTCCCCTACAGTGAAAATGATAGTACTCTGAAAAAGGGCATTGAAGAGAATATTAGAAAATGAAAAAGTATCCCCTGTTCCTGGACAGGCAGAATGAATATAGTTAAAACGGCCATACTTCCAAAATTGTTATATAGATTTAATGCAATCTTGGTGAAAGTACCAATAAAAATTCTTACAGAACTGGAGAAAGCAATCCTAAAATTCATATGGAACCAGAAGAGACCTAATTGCAAAAGCAATTTTGGGCACCAAGGCCAAATGTTATGACTTGTGTCTAGCTGTCCCCCACAGCCTCATGTACTGGTAAGTGGCACTTTTCAGAGCTGGCTAGATCGGGGGTGTGTGTTGGTGGGATTAAGGACGTCTGGTACTAAATTAGTCCACTGGTTGGAATTAGCGTGGTTCTGGGGCTGGGGGAATGGATTTACTGAAGATGCCCTGGGGGTAGCACCTTTAGGGAGCTACAAGCACCACACAAAAGGCTTGTAGCCTGGATGGGATTTTTTTTTAAATTTTATTTTAATGGTACATTTTCGATGTACATATTGATAACATTCATCATTGGGGATTTGTACCTGTACATGATATACCTTGTTGCTTCTTTTTTTCCCATTCCCCTCCCCTCACCCCCTCCTCCCTCCCTATTTACAAAAGATTTGTTTCCATTTTTTCCTTCCATTTCTTATTTCTCTTGTCCCTCTGTTCCTTTCCCCCTCCCTTGTTCCCTTTCCCATTTGG